>PVIY010007556.1:0-81458 GCA_004026745.1 Myrmecophaga tridactyla | reverse complement strand
GCCACAGACGGTTCTGACCACTGGGACATACAGGTCAAGTGGCTGAAGAGAACTGACTTGTTGTTTATACCTTAGGGAAAAACACAATGTAAGAGGTTTCTTGTAATATATTCTTGAAGGACATTGCTAAAGTTTGATCCAAAATAAGCATTAACACTTTCTCTTATATAAGGCGTGTTAACAAATACTACTTTCCTTTAACTTGTGTATAAGATAGAAATATAAATCAATGAAACCAACATGCACAGCTAAATGGGGCCCACTCAGCTTCCCCTCTGTACTCAGAGGAAGTGCCCAAGCGGCTTCTCTGTATCACAGAGAAAAACAGTCAGGTGAGCCGCCTGAAAGGGAGAGCTGCAGGCCCAAGACATCCCTTTGCTAGTGAGCACTTATTTACTTAATAGAAGTTTACCAAAGGGAGCGATGAGAAATAGCAACGGCTTGCATAAGTTGAGAGGAAAATAAAAATCTGAGCTCAACTCCTCCAAATGGCAATTCCTGGTCACAGCCATGCTGCAATGGAATTATGAGAGTGAACCGACACACACCTGTGACATGATCCACAAGAAAACCCTTTAAAACAGCACTCGACATTTAATCGTTTCCTTACTGCTCTGGGCACTGGACCCTTCCTGATTCATAAAAGACCTGCAGAATCCATGATCCCCTTGCCCTTTCCTCCACATTTCCTCAAATTCTCACTTTACTGGCTCTTTACTCTCAGAACATAAAAATGGTCAAGATTTTTTTCTATACAAAAAATTGCAAAGATTACATAAGCCTTCTGACTTTTCCCGTGCACAATCGAGTCTGTTCAAAAAGTGTCTTTGCTCTTTTCACTTATTATTAACCAAAGGTCATCCTTGTATGACTAGAATCACTTCAGCAAAATTCCTCTCAAACTTCAGCTCCCTTCGTGCTGAATCCAGACTCTCCATTCCTTATCTTCTTGGACCTGCAGTTTTATAGTTCACTTACCTGTGTTCTTTCCCCATGAAAATTTAGGACACGATGCTCCACTACTTTGTCTAAATATGCAGTAGCTTCATCTTCTCAGAATTCATCTCTCTGACTCTTAAATGGTGTCACTGCAGCCCATTCTCAGGTATCATTTGTTGTCCACTGCCCATGAAGGCATTCAATGTTCTTTCTGCACACGGCTTTGGTCTCTCCTGCCACGTCTACTGGGGCTTCCACTGTATTCCACCTGCGGCCATCCCAGCTCGTCTGGAAAGGGGGAGCCAGGATGCAGTCCAGGGTGTGGACACCAGGGAAGTTCCAACTTCCAGCAGGTTTAGGGATTGAATGTACTCCTGAGGAATGATCCCACAAGCCTATTCCGTTCCTACCCCTTACCCTTTATATGGCTGGGTCCACTGCCAAGTGTCTCCCAAGAGCAAACAGCGGGAGGGGCGTGCGAGTGAGGGCTTGCCCAGTGCTGGCTCTCCAGTATTGTCTTCAGACCAGCCTCATCTGCATCAGTGAGGGAGAGGTCAGAAACGCAGATTCAGAAGCCCCATCCCATTCCTACTGGGCCTAGCAACCTGACAGTTAAATTTAGCTACTAAAAGCTACATATTATGCTTAAACTTGAGGTTTTATTTTACTTACTGGAAAACTACACATTACATAAATACTGAGCAATATGCAGAATATGAGAAATAAGAGACACAATACATAGACAAAACAAAGATGTCAAACCTTGAAATATGCCTGTAAGTTCTTGATGGCTCACAATCATCATTAATATTTTAACCTAATGTGACTTATAAAACCTCAAATAAAAAGATGCATTAGGCTTTAGATGCTTTTGTAATAGACTAAGCATTTATTCGACTAAATAGCTCTAACAGACTAAAGAGACATTTAACATACTAAACAGCAATTTGCAGCTAAACAGCACTATTAATTTGTATAAAATCAATATTATTATACAAAAACTAAATTGGCAGCCAAAAATCACAAATTAGTTCATGTCATTTGCATGGTATAAATGGCAACTCCTCAATAAAATGTTACATAAAATCAAGCACTCTTGAAATCAGTCAAAATACAAGAAAAGGATGAATTGTAGAGACTGTACATCCTGTTTCCTTTCGTGTGTCTCTGGCTTTGAGAGCCTCCCGTAATTGCAACTATAAGAGGATCCGCAGTGGATAGGCGTAGATGGGCCATTCCAGCCACCCTGTCCCTCCCAGAAAGCCTGTCTGGACTTCTATCTGTTTGAAATTACAAGATAAATCAATATATTTACTTAAAAAATCATTTGAAAAGTATTCGTAGCTAATAAATTTCAAAGGGAAATTGTTCTTCGACTTCAAAATAAGAGCTTCCAATTAACATAAAATCGAGGTGTGAGTGTATGTTCAATCATATGCTTTGCTTTTATAAACTGATGCCTTCAAACATCTTATATGTAAATTTTCCAGAAAGGAGAAACTAAGATTTGTTTTGAGGGGAGAGAATGATGAGGAGAAACTGAAGCTAATGACCTAGTCACTCAATTTAATTTCTACTTGCTATAAATATTCCATTCCATTCAATTGAGTCTGGGTAGTTATTTCAGTTATAAATTTAATACCTAAGATGGCCACATAAAAAAATATTTTCTGCTGATTTCATTTATGCAATACAAATTTTAGTTTGCTTTTAGCAGTTACAAAATCCCTTACAAAATATTAAAAAGTCATATTCGCCATTTCTTAAACATTCTACTTTTGTTGCATATATCCTTTCAGTTGTTATTATATCATCTATTCATTACATTAATTACCTTAGAATAATTGGAAGAATACAATCATGAAACAAGCTTGTCTTCACAACTTGGTTTGTCTCTATTTCATTATATTGACATTTCTCCAGTGCGTTCGTTAGCAATATTTAATTCCTTATTTCCAGTTCTATTTAAATTGTACAGACCCAAAATATGAAAATGATTTATCCCAACCCTGCTCATCGTCACTTTCTACTTGAAGATACCTTTAAGATGCCTATTTTGCCTTGAAATTATATATATATATGAATTTTATGTTAATTGGAAACTCTTATTTTGAAGTAGAAGAATATATATACACACATATATGTGTGTGTCTGTGTGAAAGTATGTCTTATACAGGTACATGTATGTATATATGCATGTATGTGTATAGACACGTATATGATATACATATGTATACACACATTCAATTGTAAGAATGATTTGTGTTTCCTCAAAGTAATATATCAATGTCTTGACAAAAAGTGAAAAGGCCATTCATTATATTATTTTCATTAAAAAAATTAAAGGTCCATGTCACTTTAATACATTCATTCTTTATGTGTAATCTGATTTTTGTGTATCTCCATTTTCAAATCTGATATTAAAATTTAATTTGGCTATCTTAGCTCTCAACATTATAATACTTCAGCCTAACCTCAGTTCTATACATCATCAATCTTCTCAAAAACTGTTCCAACTTTGTTGTTTTTTTCCCATACAGCTTAGTTATGTTCATTGTCAGCTATTTGAAAAAATACATAGAAAAGAACAGAAAATAATATTTTTAATATAAGCCACGAAATTATCTACTAAAAGCATTTTCATTTATGTATAGTGTTTGCACATATTCAAACAGGATTTTGATGCAAAATGTTTTTAATTGCATTCATGTATTCAAGCTTATGCATCTGTCCCCTTGTAAATCACTTTATTTTGTGATGTATATAATGTGTCATTTTCCTGGGTGGCACCAGCCTGGTGAACTGAGGAACCGACCCCTGCAGCACACCGAACGAGGCGCATCGGAAGCCGCGATGAGTCGCTTTCTGGGTGGATAGCAGCCTGTCCTCCCCCAGGGAGCAGGACGCCACCTGCACGACACCAAGGCTGGGCCCAGCCTGCGCGGGAGCCGCACCCCGGAGCCCACACCAGGGCGAGAGGCGGGCCGAGCCCACTCGGAAGGAGGCGGCCCTGGCCCGGACGCCCCACTGCGCGCCGAGACACCCCCCAACTGCTGCCACCAGGGCCAAAGCCAAACGGCCTCCACCATGGGCACCCACAATCCAAACGCCCACTTGTCCTCATGGAGCTTTTTTGAATATCACTTCTTCATATTTAAAATTTAAAATGATCCGAAATGGCTTTTGCTGTCAGCTTTGATCCTCAAGGTATTCTAAACTTATGTTTTAATAAAGAGCCAATTATCTCAGCATCCTCTGTGGCGACGTTGCCCTTTTCCCATTGAGTTTGGGTGGGTGGAGCGCAGATCTCAGCGACCTCCTTCCCAGTTTCTCACAAGACGGCAGTGTCCGCAGCCCAGCAGGCCAGACGTGACAAAGTGCGAGGCCCTGGACTGGGCTGCGAGAAAACCCCGAACCGGTCAGGTGTTCCCTCTGTCCTCCTCTATTACCCCCAGGTCCTTCCATTTAATTTGTTTAGCTTTATTCACTGACTTTCTATGATCAAACTAGACTCTTTCATATTTTTACTACGTTGATAATTGTTCATACTTAGACAAAAATATTATCACATATTCGTTGTATCCATGACAGAGGCACAAACAGAGATTTTAGAGGTGTCAGAAAAGCAGTATTAAATCCAGGACTTCACGCATCTCTTCCCACAGTTTTGGTATTTAGGGACATTATTTCAGTGCAATCATGGTGCACTTAAGCCAAAGCTGTCCCACCGAGAACGGCGTCGCGTCGCAAGGGAAGAACACGGGTGCTCAGTCACGTAATTAAGTACATACCTATGATTTATTTATGTGGGAGATGAAGAATCAATTTACTTTTAGAATTGAGTTCAGTTCTCAGTTGCTGTTAGCAAAATGCACCCTGGATGATATGAATAAATGTTTATCCTCGAACACATCCATTTAAGACTATAAATCTTCGGGAACATATTGTTGGAGACAGGTGTAAATATTCTGGAAGATTAACTTTACTACAAAATGTTATTCACATTTATCTTACTGAATATAGTTTACACCTAATCAGTCTTATGATATGTACAGGCTGGCTGCACTTAAAATAACCCGTAGCAGATAACTTACCATTGTTCATTCAGATGGATCTTATTTTTCCTGACAATATATATTTATAATAGATACACAGACAATGATGACACCGCAATTTACTGGTGCTACGTAGACAGAACTTTCTATACTAAACGATTATATAAATTCAGAAATATTAAACAGCCACATTCAATATATACTTATTTGTAGTAATTTTCTCCTTATCTACATCAGCAAGTAATAAATTACATTGCCTCCATTTTCATCCAGAACTAAAATCACTTTCTTTTCATCTGTCATGGCAACCAGAGAACCCAAAGACTGAGGCCCCAGGAGGCGACTGAACTCCTTCCCTCCAGTATGCTGACTTGGTGAGGTTGTATGGCATAGGGGTAGGAAACAAAGAGAAACCACAAAATCTGGAGCAGACGGATGGATCTGAACTTGAAATTCAGCATATACCCAGGGTGATGCGCAGGAGATGGCAGGGCCTCATCTTCCCCACAAGCGAAGCTGGGTTCCGGGGCTGAGAGGAGACGGGGCACGTGAGGCACGCCGGAGCGAGCGCTCACCAGGGGTAACTGCTTTGGCGTTTGCTAATATTACAGTGAAGCCAGTTCACAGCATTTGGTATGAACTGTGTAAACATAAGGCTCGTGTTTACAGACACAAGCCCACGTGCTGTAGGGCCGAGCCCTTTGTCGTCCTGCAGCGGAGATGAGCACAGGCATCTCACTTGGCTCCCCAAACCTGACGACTGCAGCACTAGACAGTTTTCTCACGTTGCACGTCCTCAAACTTGGGAAAACAGAAGAGGAGACAGTAGTGACAACATCTTAGAATCTAAGAAGCAGGCGGATGGGGGCCTATCTGAGCCCCCGCTGGGACAGCGAAGGGCCAAACTGATTTGAGCTGAAAAATCTTTAAAGGGCCAATGATCTCTCAGTAGCAGGAGCCTGTCTGGGACCGGGGTGAAGGGGCTGTCCCGAGAAGGCGACTGGACGAGAGCTGATGGCCACTATTACTCTTCCAAATCGCCGCCCCAGTCTAGAGCGCCTGGAGGGGAGCTCACTGACGGGTACTAAACCAAGGGCCAGTGGTGGTGGTTGGGGGGAGAAGACAGCGGCTACCACGGCAAAAGCAGAGCAAGGGACCACACACCTCCTGAGGGTGGGGGCACACTCACCTCCTGAGGTGGGGGCACACTCAAAAAGTCTTAATGAAGATGTGCTCACTACTAAACAACAAAACATCAGGAAAATTATAATATACTGGGCAAAAAGTCAGGCTGATAACAAAAGCAACATGCAACATAAATAATGATATAAGCTAAATGGAGACAATTTGTTGAATATTAAAAGTCATCTCATTATGAACCCTCTGAAAGCAGCACTAATTAGGCATCAAGTCCAAACCATATCAAGGTAAGTTTGGCTGATAATGGGAGGGAAAAAATTCCTTAGTGCACAGAGATCTGCGTAGTGATTTGGAGCATTTCCCTGGCTGGTACAAGCAGTATTTGAAAATCTTTCTTTGGCAAGGGAAGGAAATAAATACAAATGGAATGTGATATTTTCAAATCAGTGAACTGTCCCAGGAATGATGATGAAAGCATCAGTAACAGAGCAAGGAGCTACTTTAAATTATTTGTTGTGGGTTTACAATTTGAAAAACAATCTACTGGACCAGGAGCGGCCAAGCGCTCACCTCCCACCAAACACACCGAATTGAGAAAAGATTCGGACAGGCGAAGTTTCAAAAGCATCACTCTCAATAAAGTCTTTCCTGAGAAGCTACTAGAGGGTATTCTCCATTGACACAAGGACGTGAGACAATGAGGAGGTACAGGAAACTGGAGACCTCGTCGAGACGAAGACGGGGATGTCCTCTCGTCCAGGGCAGTGAAATGAGAGCCTGGAATGGCGGTTTTCATCCAGGCCTGCACACTGAGGCAATAAGAGGCGACCAGGCATGCCCGATCTACTCCTTACCCGATAAAACTGCTGGGGGCTGTTCTTTCCCTTGAGGAGTGAGTAAACGAGAGCCGGATGTGTGCAAAGTGGACAACGGAAAGACGTGAAGGGATTCTGCTGTGCACATAAGGAATGTGAGAAGTCAGAGCTGGGCAGCCGTAACACTGACAGACGCGGCGGGTGTGTTATGGGTGCTCCCAGCTCGTAACCGATCTGACAAATTACTTCATGTGAGTGTCCTGGCTGAAAACCGTACTAAAATTTCGCTGGAAAGGGTGGGGGGTGGTATATCATCTATAAATACAAATAAACTAATCAAATGAATTCCCCTAATTAGGAGGGAAGGTAAGGATGAGAATGTGATCACAGTACGGAACGAAGCTCAGACGTGAGTAGAATACAAGTATAATCATGTCAACTCTTCATTTACCAGGAACTGTGATTGCATATATTGGAGGAGAGAGCAAGGCAGCAAAGTTCAGACCATGCAAAACCACCAAATCCTCATTAATGATAATAGGAAATCCATACATAATGTCACAAACTTATAAACTAATAGGTAGATGTGTATATACTTATTTAGAAAAATATGAATGAGTGAAAGTCAGAATAATGGTTTAAAAAGTGGCAGATGCATCTGCGGAGAAGTTAGAGAGGCAGAGATTATTATTATTTTGTCACATGCCTTCAGAACTATTTAACTTTTTAAAACTATGTGTATATTTTATTTAATAAACTAAAATTTGATACAATAGATAAATCCTTTGTGTCCATCTCTCCCCAATTCCTATTGATACAGAGGTAAACTGAGTGATATACCAAATATCCTTTTATAACCTTCAATCACTCCAGTGCAGAAACATATATGTATCGTTCTCACTGGAAAGATTATGGATTATGGACTCAGAGAGATATAGATTTGAATCCCGCTTTCTGAACTTCTGATTTTTCATCTTCATAGCGTGATTACATCATTTATTAGGAACGAAATGACAGAAAAATTAAGCCCTTAGAACGTACCAGGCAAATGATAAGTGTCCTGATACTAAAAGTATACTAAACATTTAGTACTGTCCCATTTCAGTAACACAATGCAGGCAGCAGGGAAGAGGGCACACTCTATACGTCACTGATGCCAAGACACTTCTCATTTCTCCAAATTAAGATGTATCTAATAATTGTGTCTTCCCATGGCCAGCTGCGCTTTTTCACATTTTATCATCCCTGAAATTGGGCTGATTTATAATCAGTGGAATCTTAGATATCATGAAATATGATAATAAATGATCCAAAGTTGAAAACATTTATTTTCATACCAGAACATCACCATATCTCAGACACCTCCTGCCCCAGGGCCTAAAACGACAAACGTTTTCAATGAGAAATCAGGCAGATGCCCCGAAAGAACCTGTAGCTTAGGTGTATAATTGCTTTCTCCCAGTGAGTTAGGTATTGAACCAACAAGCTAATAAGTTGAACAAGGGGAGAAAAGTGACACATGAAAGCGGATGTGAAGCCAGGCAGAAGGGTGAGAAGTGCCGTTGGTTCAGTCATTAAAGATATTTATCCAACAATTAATGAGCACCTGTATGTTCTTGGCAGTGTGGCTGGCACTGGATGCAAATGAGTCTGACTTTATCCCTGCCTTTAGAATATATTCGCTACTACTAGCTTCACAATTTTACCTGTTTTTAGCTTTCTTTCCTCTCTCAGTGATGTCTACAACAGCCTCAATTTAGAAGCCTACAGGACTGTCATTAAGTCTTCTGTTCTTTGTTCTATTAAAAGCTGCGAAAGTACACCCTAACAACTACATTTGGGTTTTGTTAAACAGTCACTTGACTAGACTAAAAATATGCTTTACGTTACAACCTACAGTTAATTATCAAAATATAATATGCTTCATAAAAGTATGCACTAACATTTTCATAAAACTTTTGTTCAATGTCTACTGAAAAAAATCTAACTGCTCTATATTATTTACACTACAGTCATTCACTCCTTTTGCAAATATTTATTCAGAGTCTACTATTGGCAGGGCAATGCCTGAAGCTGGGCTTAGAAAGACAGTCATCATTTATAAAAGAAGGGGAAACACAAAATTAATAAATAATGAATTTCAGAGATCAGTGATAAATGATACAGAGACAAAGAAAGTAAGGAAGGGACATGAGAGAGTGGGAGGTGGCAAATGTAACAGGGTAATCAGGAAAATTCTCATTTAAAGAACGTGAGGTACACACCCCATAGAAACCTAAAGGAAAGGAACCTTAAGCTAAGGGAGAAACAAGAGTGAGGGCCCTGATATGGAAGCAATACTTGACATGCTTGAGAAACAAGAAGCAGGAGCAAAACGTGGAAAGGCGAGATTGGAAAGAGGAGAGGTCAGAGAGTTAATCTAAAGCCAGGGAGTAGAGGTCACTGTAGGGCATAGCCAGGCCCCTTAGGGAAAGAGAAAACCATTGGAGTGTTTTGAGTGCAGCACGTGGGGACCAATTTGAAAGGATCCCTCAAGCTGCTGTTGAATAAAGACAGCAGAGCAATATGCTGGGAACTATTTAAACGGTGCAGGGGCTAGATGATAGTTCATGTGGGTTGGCCATGGCAGAGTTATGGACAGTTTGAGGATTTCTGGCCTTTTGTGAAGGACTGACCAACAGGAATTATATCAGTTAGATGTTTAAGATGTTGAAAAATAAAAATTTGCATTTAACCATATTGAATTACTGTTCTGACAAACTTTATTTCAAGAGTTACTATCTTCTCAAGGAAGCATAAAACAAAAGAAATTTTCAGTCCATCGACAGAGTACCAGGGTTAAGCTGGCTTCCTCTGCCTCGTGTCCTGCAGAACTTCCACAGGAGATTACCATCGGGGGTGCATTTTAAATCCAGAGGCAGCACCAGCAACTACAGCCCCGCCCACTCCCTGTTTTTGGAGAAAAGTTCATAAATGCTTTACTATTCGGGCAATCCGTTTGTAAATCTAACGTGGTGTCAGTGTCAAATGCATTTCTAAAACAAGGTCAGTCATACCCAGGAAAACTGAAGAAAAACTGGAATGAAAAAGCCAGCAAACTTGAACATCAAACCTACCTAAAGCATCTCTTTATCTTGATGATATATTTTTATAAGGAAAATAAATATTCAGATGATCAGGAATGCATACCACTAAAAGAAATCAAGAAAAATAAATAATAGTATGGATTTAAAAAGCCAGGATTATGAAATAAAGAAGGCTTAGAATGGGACAAAGGCAAGTGCTGGATTTGTAGCAAAGGCTGGGAGATACCAGGGCTGCCAGCCACTGACCTGTGCAAGGGGACGTTTCTGAAATAAACTTACAAGTGACCTGCAGGATGTCGAAGCCCTGGCGTGTGGGCTTTGCATCTGTATAGGGGAAAGAAACAAGACCATCCTAGTTAATTAGATAATAGCCTTGCATTTGATGCATCATGTCTTAAAAACAAGGCCTTGTTCTCAGCTTCATTAGCAGTTCTATGTGAGGACTGATAAATCAGTTTTTACTTGTTTATAAATGTAATTTGGATATCCTGAGCTGATGGCTTTATGATTTAGTTGGGTAAACTAGCTTTGTAAAGGATCAGTTATAAAAATTTTAAAAACTTTTATTCTAAAGAAAAAGAGTTACTGTGTTTTGTAGCATGTGACCTTGAAGATAACTTCCAAAGATCCTTTTGGGAACTTAAGCATCTAAGATAAGCAGGGTAGGTTTATGTTAAGGAAAAAGAGTCGCTTTGTCTGAAAGTAATCTGTGTATCGCAGAATGAGAAACACGGAAGTGTAGGATTAAAACCTAAATGATATAGAGAATTGTAGGACGTTTAGGGAAATAAATTTCATTTGCAATGGTCAATATTGACTAAGATTTCATAGGCTTATTTATAAAATTTTAAGATTTTCATATCAAATAGTGTGTTCATGCAAAACTAGGATTTGTTTTTCTCTGTTAAAATGATGAATTTTTCTTGGATTATTGTTCTGCTCCTAGGGAGAGGTTAGAAAAGATTTTTCTTAACCATCTGAATAATCTGCCTAGAAGACAAACATTCTGTCATATTAGAATAATATCTTCATTGATGATTAAATTGACCTTATCCTTTATTGTTTAAGAAAAGTCTTTCCACTTTTAAAGGAACTACATTTTTGGTTCCTTTTTTCAATCATATTACTTCCTATATTTATTTTTTTAATATTTTATTGGCATTTCTGTTAAGCAGGTAGTCAACTATCATTTATCAATGACCCACCATCCTACTTAGTCAAGGGTTCAAACCTCCCAACAATTTTTGACATTTTGCCTTCTCAAAATCAAATCCAAAATGATACCTTTTTACTTCAAACTTTTATTTCAAATCACAAAGGAATTATTCTTTCACCCAATAAAAAGAAAGGTGCTAGAGACAGGTTCATTTTCTAATGTATGAGTTGCATGGGAAGTGCTGTCAAGTTAGAAAGAATCTTCTAATCTTCTCCCCTGTTACACCTATTTAAGTAAAATGTTATTCATATAAAAGTTTAAGGTCATATAAAATGCCTAGGATTACTGCCCAGGGTATGTCCTGATGCTGACATGCATACTAAACAACAGTGAAGTGTTATTGTTCATGGTTCTAGTTATTCCATAGATAGTTATTCTCAATTTTCATTATTCTGTCCTTGTCAGTTACATTTTTTACTCTGGTGCTTCTCTGAAAGCGTTTGCATTCACCCTCAGGTAAGAGCTTTGTCTTCAGGAAAGCAGAAAGGACTTTAAATGAGAAACGAGGCAAGTGTAGAAATGCTCCACCAGGCAATTAGCATAACCCCTGGTGAAACTGCAAATGTGGGACAGCATCAAACACCTCTGCCGACAGACCCTCCGAACATCTTCAAATGGACTAGATGCAGCTACCAGCTCCATGGACATGAATTTGCCCTTGTAATGCTATGTCTATTTTCTGAATGGGTAGACGCTTTTCCTCGTCACAAGTCTACTGCACTCACAGTGGCTAAAAAAAGCACTATTAGATTTTGTTTCCCCCACTTGGGGAATTGCTGCTATTCCTTCAAGCTCTAGAGGCTCCCGGTTTTCAGGAACTGTAATCAAGGAACGTTGCAACGTCTTACCCATGAACCTAAAGCATCGCTGTCCCTCCCATCCTCAATCGTCAGGAAAGGGAGGATGAACAAACGGTAACAGAAAACTTAGACGGCTACATTATTTGAATCCCTCTCTCTGCCTGGCCTGGGATCTTCCCTAGTCTTGATGGCCGTACGACAGCCCCTCAGCGAACATGGGCTACCACATATGAAATCACAACGGGAAGGTGCATGAGGCTTATTTCTCCTACTTCACAGGGCTCCAACCCATTACAATGTGAAGTGCTGGACTAATCGCGATACTCAGTTACAACATTCAGAGATCTGGGCTACCTTTCCCGAGATCCTCTGCAGTGGACTCTGCTGACTTCCGGAGACTTCACATACTGGAAAAGACATCAGCCAAAGACTGCTTTAAAACCTAGATGGAAAGGACTTTTAAGTCTTGCTGACCACTCTATGGCAGTAAAGCTATAAGGACTTGACCCCAGGGTCTATGTGTCACAATTAAAATGTGCTCCAAGTCTGTAAGCAGTTACTCCTACTTTAGACTTCAAGCTGAGGTTGACAGAAGGAACCTACAGCAGACAGCATCTGATGCTTACAACCCCTGCCCAAGACATGGGAACAAGCAGCTTAAGCCACCCAAGACCACAACTGAAGATATGCCTGAATTTTCTTACCTTATTCTGTCTCTTTCTTTTCACCAACTGTCCATATCTTCTCTTATTCATCTTATATCTCTTATATATGCCCAATTCCCTTCCCAAATAGTACCCTACCTTCACCATGATTTTCTTTAAACTCCTTTTCAGCCTATTTCTGCCCTATGTACATCTACCTTGAATACAATTCCATGGTTCCTCTAGCACCCCAGGGTTTTAATAGCATACGAACTTATTTCAATCCAGGCATAAATGTCTGCTGGGCTGAAAGTTCAGGCAAAGGAAAGGCTGGTTCAACAGGACTACATTATAAGATAACAATGAAGATGACAATACATACAATTCTCATTCTGAAGTTTACACCCAATAGCTATACATACCAATAAACCATTCCTTAAAGGCAATCGACAGCCTTAATATGATTTTCAAGGACATTATTTTATATGTGAACAAAAGACATGAAAGGTACTACTCATAATTTGTGTTGCTTTTCCTGTTATATAGCTTATGCTTTTCCCCCAAATGGCCATTTACAATAAGCTTCTAAGAAGAAAATGAGAAACATAAGGGCTCTGATGAACTCTTCCTGTGCTGTAAGAGCCTTTTACGAGACTAGGGACAGCTCTAAATGGATCATGGAAAATCCCTGAGCCCAGGCTAAACTCATGGACTGGTCTGTTCTTGATATTGTTTGCCTTCTCTTTGGGGCAGGGATCTGCTGTGCTGGATGATACACTATAAGCTCAAAGATAATATTAGAAAAGGTAGCCCTACAGGTAGAGAAACCTGTCACCCACCTCGGGCAGGCCATCAGCTCAATAGCTGGAGTACTGGAAGCATTGTAGTATGACTCGGCTAATGGACTCCCATTGCACCATGGTCTGGCTTCATGGAGGCGTGTGCACTCGGGAACGCAGCGATGGGCATTTGTGACCGACAGTCAACAGGACGGTCACCAAAGGCTAATGGCAGCAGAGGCCCTACTAGAGAAGCAGCCAAATCTGCTTTGCACACATTCTGAATCCAACTGATCACAGATTCTCTGTGGTTGGCTTCTAGAGTCATGAGGACCTTGGCTCTGAGACGTCTTAACAAGAGCACTTGTTATCCCCTCAAGCATATTCACAGGACCCTTCAGTCATTGACGGGTCTTTGTGCTCTGAGAAGCTACCATGCAGGGCCACTAACTTCACAGAAGGTTCAGCAGATGGAACAAAACCAGCATGAAGTCAGGAAATCATTACTGACATGGGAGAGTGTTCAGTGGGAGAGAGAAGAGCCATCTCTTTGGCGATGCCTTCCTAACTGACCAGAACTGGTAAACTGGTAAAATTGCATAGGACCCTCAGAGCCAAAATCCCATGGCTTACTTCTTTGAATTCCGTCTTGAGTTTCCTCTTTATCTTTTGAGATGTGAAATCCTTACCAAGGTGGCTGACCCGGACAGCCCGTCATGCCCCCAGATCATTACGTTTGACCCGATACAAAATGAAGCCCCTCCCCCTCCCCAAACCCAGCCCTGCACCCTTGTCGAATCAATAGGAGTCACGCTAACCTCCTTGTTAGGTCTGTAAAAATCATTTGCCGCCCTAGAACCCCAGAGCTACTTTATTTTGGCTTCCTTTGCTGCAGCAAAACTTTGATGTCCCAAATGAAAGCCAGCCATCTACAAACTTGACTCTGCTTTGTCTTTCTCCATGTTTCTCAATAATAAGGTCTGGATAAAGAAATCAGCTAAAGTCTTCCACTCGAGAGTTCAGTTAGGCAAATACTTTCTCAAAGTATCAGCTGAACATTGCTATGCTAAATAAGCTACCCCACAGCTATGAGTTCAATTAAAAGTACTATCAGGGTGATTCTCAGCTTTACAGAGTTTGAGGTGCCCTATCAATAACCCTTTTATTAATGGAAAACACAAGAATTCATCTGTGGATATATAGGGATATTAAATACAGGTGAAGAAAGAGGAAGGATACAATTCAAAGTACGGGAGGACAGGTATTTTGAGATGCGAATATAAAAGTTCTGCGCCATCACAAAATATAACACCACGTACCTTAACATGGCCATTAAAAATGGGACCTCCATAAAAAATTTCACAATTTAAGATATCAAATGGAAGTTGAATGTGAATATAAATGTTCAAAAAAGGTATTTGTGAAATGTGAATGTATATTTAGATGAAATTATCCACCAATAGCTACAAAGGGAAGAAGACTGAGAGCAGGAAAATGATAAAATACAGGAATATCACAAGAAACTATGGCCAACGCTGACACTTTGCACATACAACCATGAACCATGGAGCAGTTTCTCACTTGTTTGGATATGGCGAGTGGGACATAATCAAGAGAGTTGAGAAAAATTCTTAAGGGCACATTTCCCAAACACTTCAGTAACAGAGACTGACAAACCTGTGACAGGAGTCTCACTTGAACACTTAAAAATCATCCCAACCTGGGCTAAACTGAAATTCAAACTCTTTTAATAATTACAGTGCACTTACAGTAAAGTAGAATGTAATTATGGGCAACTGTTGACAGCTGAGAGCAGAGCTTCTCACTTTGAGAGGATAAAACCTCTTTAGAAAATGCAGGGGAGGTTTCAGCACATCACTGAGAGGAAGGCCACTGACTTCCATGGTCGCACAGCCACCGCCGTGACAGCCGCCTTCCTACGCTGAGCACGGCATCCCATCAGAGGAACCTTCTCACAAGGCGCTCTCAAGGTACCGAGACAAAAACTGAACCTCCTGCTAAAGGTAGAAAATGCTATCATCCTTTCTCTAACGTAAAGTAAGTTCAACTCTGAGATCTGGATGCTTTACAACTATTTAAGTAGAGAATAAATAGATAAAAACCTAATATCTAAGAGTACCTGATTAACAATTGTATTAAGCACTATACTAAGCTCTTCGAATTAATTTAATTTTATTCTCAATGTATTTGATCTTATTCTTTAATAATACCATGAGATAGATATTGTCTCCACTGCACAGACGATAAAAACTGAGGCTCAGAGCGTCAAATGACTTTGCAGGTTGCTAACTCGCACAGCGTCCACGCTTAGATTGAATCCCAGGCCACCTGCCTCACTTAGCCACTCTCTGTCCTTCACATAAGGTTATTTTCCTACTCAGGAATTTAAAAATTGCTCCTTAAAAAAAATAAGGTAATGCATGCAGTGTCTATGTGGCAGTAATCAGAGCACCTTTTGGCACCATAGCTATTCCTACTTAGGAAACTGTTAGGTTATATAAATCTTAGAGGATGGTTTTATTTAAAATTAAATTCAGAAAGTGAAAATCCTGCTCCTCCTCTGGACGAGCCGCATGCCCAGCGCTCAGTAACACTCGTGGCCGGGACCACTGTATCGGGCAGCACATTTAAAGATGATTTTAATCATCAGAGAAAGTTTTATTAGGCAGCAAAATTACCTTAAGAAAGTTAGTCAGGGAGCGTAGTGTGATCTTTGACTTTGCAACTTTAAATCTTAGCAATATTTTCACTGAAATATTTAAAGGCAGATAGAGCAGAGTTCATATAGTATTAACAGTCAGATAAATGCTTAATAGCAAAACATAAAGAGCTCTTTTGAAAGTCATCAATTAGTAAACAAAATCATATTACTTAGCATGGTTCTGATTCCAGATGTCAGTAACCAACTTCAAATCAATCTGGGCGGAAAAAAGTCATAGGAATATGGCTGGGTTTCAGGAAAGAACAAGCAAACAGAACAGCCCTAGAATCAGGGCTCCAGGCACTGCAGCCACTCTGTCTCTCCATCCATTGTCTCTGCTTTCTCTTCATTCCCATCTCATTCTCATTTTCTGCCCTGGTCCCCCCTCCACCACCGCCATCTTGGGAATTATAATCCCCAGAACACAAAACATGGCAGGGAGAGGCCAGACTTACATCTTATCCTGTAAGCTAAAAGGGGCTCTGAAAATGGGTCCATGGACTCCACGCAGTATGGCTCAATACCTGGAAGGGAAAGTAATTACATGTATATTTTCACTAACCTGTTACTGAAACTTACATTTTCTCCCATTATAAATATCGGCCACAAACCACCATATTATTAGCCTTACAATCAGATGTATGTTCATATCACATTACAGCTGTTCCAGAGATCTCAAAATAGCATGTTTCTATAACTACTTTGTAATTATAATTATCAGACCTAATGCCAATTGTTTCCTTTGTTAGAAAATATATCAGATGTCACAGATTTTGTTTTTCTTCTATACTTTAATGCATTTCAATATAATTGTTTCCTTTGTAATCCCAAGTATTTTACTGCATACATTTAAAACACTATTCTGCGAAGAAAACCACTGGCTTCCCCAACATGAACCTTACACACACACACACACACACACACACACTCACACACTCACACACACACCCTTTAAGAACACCTGCAAGGAGACAGGGACTGCAATCATATTCCCTGTGGCCTCCGCCCCAGAGTTCCCGGGAAGAGGACTGGATGGTTAATCTGGGCCCTACGGTACTGGTGAGCTAAAACCTGGGGGGCCCCGGCAGAACCCGTCTGCATAAAGCGTGCATGCACAGCAGCTACAAGGAAAACGGGGTCCCGGTCCACAGAGACCGGTCAGGAGAAATAAACCCGCCTGCAATGCTAAGAAATCATTTGAGCTCTCAGATTCTATGTACCTATCCTAGATTTAAATTATTGCACCGAAAAACAAGTTACTTCAAAAGCAGTAATTCAATGTTCCCATTTAGCAGAAGCCAGCCTGGTCGCTTCAAAATGCGCCCTGCCTACGCTGCCTTAGGATTCATCACCCACCAAACACGTGGGGCATGTCCGGGACCCTCCCGGGGAATTAATCTCCACGTCACAGAACGGCTGCTGGTTTTGAAGTCCTTTTTATTGAGGCCAGTTTGACTGCAGTGCATGTTTGAGAAATGTAAGCCTGCAGAATAGCAGCTTCGTGAAAGCAACCAGCCCACTGGCAATCCCAACGCTGAGCTTTCCCATCTCTCCAGTGGGTGTGAAGTTACTCTAATAGCCTACCATCAAATCACTGGTAAAAAATACCTTTGTAAAATTACCCACCCAATTAAGCACCTACTGCTCTCACAACAGGAAGTTACACAGTGTTTATTAATACTACGTAATTTGTTCCAACATTTAGTCACACATCTAAGTTTTAACTGAAGTTATAACAAAAGCTAGAAAAGAAAAAAAAACATAACATACATAGGGTATAGTAAAAATGCTGTGTAAAGTAACTCAAAATCTATCACTTTTCAACTCATTAAAGCCTAATTCTCTTAGAAGACACTTTTAATTCATTTGAACTTTAAATCTTTCATAGAGTATATTTAAGAATCACTGGGCAAGGAACAGTAAGTAGGAATACAACTGTTAACAAAAAGTTGTATGCAGAAAAGCATGGAGAAAGCTACTTACTCCAATATTTGAAATACATACAGCAATCCTGACTAACAGAAATACTATGTGAGCCACTATGCAATTTTAAGTTTTCTAGGAGCCGTATATAAAGTAAAAGAAAACAAGTGAAATTAATTTTAATAATATATTTTACTTAACCCAGTATATTCAAAGTAAAATTCTGACAATTAGGGCAAAAATTATTAATGAGATAGTCCGCATTCTATTTTTTTTTCATAATAAGCCATCAGAATTCATCTCATAAGGGCGGCACCTCTCAGTATGGACCGTCCCGGTACTGGACGACGCCCACGCGAGGACGTGGTTGAGCCGGACTCGTGACGTGCGCTCCATGATTCCGGCCTGTTCTCGGCTCAATCCACGCAAGCAAGCTACGTGAGTAACTTAAAGTGTTTCTTAGAAACCTCTCTCATTTCCACTGTGTAGGATAGGAAACTCCGCAAATGCACAGGCGCACCTGCCCTCCCCGGCACCGGGTCCCCGGGGAGCGACTTCAGCTGCCCAGTTTCAGCAGCAGACACGCAACGAGAAAAACCATCCGCCAGAAAGGGTCTTCCTTTTCGTTGTGAAGAATGTAAAATATAGGATTTGCTGAAAAGTAAAATAGACTGAAAGCAAAGAGCATGGACAGTAAGAACTGTAAATGACTACTGTCTGCATATTTTCTACTTTCCAGGCTAAAAATCCTCAGAATTAACCCTAAAGCACGGGCAGCTCGGCTGAGCTCTTTTTAAGCATTTACAGCGTCTAGAGTTTCCCATCCAGAGACTTAAAGAGCTTCGCACTGAAGCACAAACTCATCTGATCATAATCGTTGAGGCTCTTCCAGCTTAAAAATGAAAATCACAGGGCAAAATTTAGGGAAGGAGAATATAGTTACTGGAACGTGAATTTGGCCAAACGCTGGTTTTCCACTCAAAGCGCCCACTGGGTGTTGTGTAATTTTTAACAAACAGTACGTTCCTGTCTCTGGGGGTAAAAGCATGTCACTGACACAAGAACAATTCACAAAATGTATCGTTACAATTTTCTGGGAGAGGTTAGAGGGGGTGCAGAGAATATAATTTTCAGAGTAACTCCTTCAAAATGTTGGCAGGTTCTCCCAAGTTCTATTTTAATAACTGATGGAAAACAATATCTATGGATCAAGAGTGAAAGACACGGAAAATAGGGAAGAAAATCAAAATCACAAAGCTGAGTTAGCTGGTGTCTTTGAAAGCAACCAGTTCTACAAAGGTTGGCTGCCCAGGCAGGGTTGCTAAAGGCATGGCTCAAGGAGAATAAAGTATAAAACATTCACAGATTTTTTTTTAATAAATTGAATTCACATAAAGCAATAAAATGAAATAAATTAAAATTTGAAAAGCTTTTTTTTAATGTCTTTGACCAACCTAGAGTCATAAAATTCTAAACTTGAAGCAGTCCCCACAGTATAATCAGTAGAAAAAAACGGGAGGGATGTTTCTGGCATTAAGAAAACATTTAGGTTATGTCAAACATTGTCCCCCTCTTAGAGAGTGCCAAGTATTTTCATAGTGAAGGTTTCCAAAAAATCCCACAATAAATAGCCGTTGAGTCGCTGTTCTTTGTAACCTTTTTGTATAATATTCCAGTAAATACTGTGCTAAAGTCCAGAAAAAGCACACTTCTGAAAATGCTCCCCTAGTATAACTATTATTCTTATGAAAAACAATTAGAGGTTGTTTTTTCATGATATTACATTAAATTCACAGAAGTCTACATTTCTTTTCATGGAAATAATTGATTCTGCAATAAGCCCCAATGTATGCTTTTATTCTGATACTTAATAATCCAAAAGTTTCCTTCCTATTCTTTACAATTTTCATTCTAAAATTGCAAGTGTTTTGGAATACTGTAAAATTCAATGTGAAAACCTTTATATCCTTATAGTAATTTATCTCCTAATATTAACACAACTATTTAAGGTTGAAAACAATGGGTTGTAGACAGAGAAAGATACAAAAGCCACACCAAAAATAAAAATGGGAACAAAGGGGAAAATCACTCAATTACAGCTTCTTAACCCATTGTTACGACTCTACCATGGGGCGCGTGTTATTGTGTTTATTTTAAAACGGCAGTAGAGAATACATTACAGTCATTGGGGTGGGTCACGGACAGGTGAACACCTGCAATCACGTTACCACCATCAAGAACGGTCTCTGCTGTGATTCTAAATACATCTGCAGATAGTTTTACATGATTGGAAAAGAAGTATCAAGCATGTCCAACAAATGAGAATGAACGCGCGCATTTGTAAGACACACAGCGAGTGCCATCACCAACTGGTCAGCGACAGTCCATCACTTACCTTGTTTTTGTTCTGACTTTCAGTCTCGAGTTAGCAAGATGTTTATTAGATCCAGAGGAATCACTGTCCCTACCAGATCACTAGTCCCTCTCAAACCAAGTAAATAGCCTGGGAGAGCTTGTGAGGTGTAGGGCAATTCCCAGCAGTTTTCTTTCAGAATGACGTGTGCAATAGCTGTTAACAAAAGCCTGGGAATGGTACGCAGTCATGTAGTTCAATTCAGATAATTGAAACAGTGCAGGAGAAAGAAAATGGATCGTAAAATGGAGTTATTTCCCAAGTCTTTATGGCAGACATCTTAGGGTTGTTTCTTATTTTAAATACAGAATGCGGTAGAGGTAAAAGATCACCAAAATATTTTTTATTTCATTATTGTCTATTTTTTCCTTAGGAGAAACCCATGAAGCGTAAAAATCTACTTATGCAAATTGGAAGAAAAACAAGTTAACTAGAAAAGTGTTAATGCATACGTGATTACAGACAAAATAAAAAGCAGTTGTGCTAGCTGAGCCTAAGTATTAAGCATATACTCTCCCCTACTCCTCAAAAAGATGTGTATTAGCAAAAACTGGGAGCTAAGATAAATAGAGGTTAGAATCCATCAGCTTTGGGTCTGAACCCTAGATCCTAAAAAAATCTGAGGTAAGTAATTTAATTTAATGGAACTTTTGTTTTTTCATCTGAAAATTAATGACTGTACTACATGATTGCTGTGTGTATTAAAGTCAGTAATTTCTGTTAAATAGATCTAGCATATAGCCCATGACTGTTACTAGAATAATTATTATAGGATGGGCATTATTTTGACCACTAGCCAGGAACTACCTCTTTTAAAACTTGACCCTCCAAGTTTGCACTGGCCATGACAGTAGGTTACTAGCCAAAATGCTGTTTAAATTTAAATTATGAAAATTAAAAATTAGCCTCTCAGCCACTCTAGCCCAATTCAAGGGCTGAAGAGCCCTATTGCCTGGTGACTCTCATAATAGAAGAGTCGATTATGCAACATTCCCTCCACCACAGAAAGGCCCATCGGACAGCTCTGCTCCGAGATACATTTCATCAGACATCCCCACCCCACAGAGAGGAGACAGAGTCTCAGGGACACAGGGCTAAGGGCTGCAGCAGTCCAGTCCCATCACACAGGTCTGTCTCCTACCTCCGGGAGAATGCTCGATAAACGCCAAACTGGATTTACTGTCAATTTTTTTCTCGTATGTTTTTAAATGCAGGGGTATGTTTTAAATTAAATATCAGCATGTAAAAGACGCCAAACTGGATTTACTGTCAATTTTTTTCTCGTATGTTTTTAAATGCGGGGGTATGTTTTAAATTAAATATCAACATGTAAAAGATGCTTACAAGAACTGTGTTACATCAAGTTCTCAAGAGAATTGTATACAAAATTATAATAAAAAATCAAACTGTGGGAAGTAATCAAAGGTAGCATCTGCTGGGCCAGTTATCTATTTTCATTCTCTTAGTCGTTACATGACTTGTCATTTATAATTATTGAATAAAATGTACACATCTGATTTAGATTTCTTTTCCTCATCATTTTATGTTTCATGGTAAATGTTAAAAAATCTTCATTGAAACACCTAGAATTTTTCTTAGATTTTTAAATTTATTTTCCTTAAACTACAGTTTTTGTACTAGTTGAGCTGAACTCTACAGTTAAAAAGTAGGATTTTTTTTGCAAACCTAGCTTTAAGATAGTCCCACCATATTAAGTATGAAAAAATATCATTACATGTACATGCCACTTATACCAGATTTTTAATGATAAACCACTCAAGTGGGCAGTGAAGGAGCCAAGTCAGTACGATTCGGAAAGAATTCTGACCTTAAATCGGAAAGTAAACTAGATCTTCAGATAAAAGTTATGATGTTTTGCATGATACAACTCTTATCTATTAGAGTCTACAGGTAAAAAATTACTCATTCTGTAAAAACTAAACATATGAAGAAACCTTAGGGTCTTGAAATAAAAAAAAAATTAAGAAGAATCCTAGGACTTATGATTTAAATGTCCAGACTTCTTTTCTTCAGAAATTCAAACCATTGAACCAGAAGGCGCTGCAATCTCACACGTCGACCCATCGGAGAGAGGGATGACGGCAGGATGCGCTGTAGGAAGAATCTAATTCTGTCCTTAAACTACTGACTCGTTTCTGCATCATTGAGGACAAATGGTAACACTCTAAATAAACATTTCAGCATATTCACAGGCACACAAAAATTATGTGGGTTTTATAAGTGGTATATCCATGGTACTGTAAAATTTTAAATTTTGACTTATTCAAAGTCTGTATATATATATATATATATATATATATATATATATATATATATATCAGTTTGAAAAAGAATGGGAATTCAGAATTATGTGCCAAATCATACCAGGGCCATAAATTCTAAACAAGAAACGGTAAAAATTAGCATTACTCCTATGTTCAATTTCATTACATTACTAGAAATTAGATACATATATTGAATTTATAAAATGAATAAGTAAGCAGCACAATATCTACCTTAAGACTACATATAAACACCAATAAAAACACTTTCTAATGGAGTACATCACGTGAGGAAGGGTTGAGGTGTACAAGAAAACATGGCAGATCCTAAACTATTCCTACTGCACATGAGAGGGGTCAGAGATTCAGGCAAAATAGAAACAAACAGGAATGGACAGCGATTATGCTATGAGAACAAACGCCAGTGAGAGGAATACGATCTGCCTGAGACGGGTTAGGAAAATCCCCATTTATAGAGAGTCAGCACTGAGGGCAGTGGAGGACGGCTACATTTTCTGTTTTCATTTTCATTCAAAAACTGGCATCATTAGAATAACGAATGAAAAGGAAATAGCATATATATATATATATACACTGATCAATGAACCTTTATGCCACTTCAATACCATCTCAGGAACACGGCAATGAGCTCTTACACAAAAGGCAAGTTGCTACCCAGCCCCATCTACCAAAGACCACAAATAGAAACTCAGAACCCACATTCGATGGAGAGGCTTTGGGGAATGGAAAGTGGAAAAAAATTAGTTCAAAACCTATATTTTACAAAATCCACAGGGTTATTTTCTTTGCTGTTGCAGAGAACTGGACAATGAATGCACAGCCCAAAATAAAACATTTTGGTTTTACGTCATCTTTTATACTGAGGTTAACATCTATTAAATTCTAGGAAATTAAAGTATAACTGAGTGTTCAGCAGATCAAATGGACAGAGTTCTTCTCTACTGCACCTCAGGGCTACACCATTTTCCTTATTCCTGACGCCTCTGATGCTACAGCTAGCCTTTTGTACTGCACTAAAAGGTAAACGATCTGTCAGGAACACTGGTATATAAGCCATCTCTCAAAGCAGGAAAATGTGGGATTTCTTACCATCATACTGCCAGAATTTTCTGCATTGTTCTATTCTGGTTCTAAAAGCACCTGTAAGCAGTCAGTTTCCTGGGGACTAGTGAATGGTGTCCTGTCAGACAGCTAATATTTATGACGGTGGAAGGTAAATGGACTGGTGAAATGTGGCAAGCCCATCATTAATTTCATTCCTCAGCAGTAGAACAGCAGTTTACATATTTCTTAAGAATTAACTGTTAAAAATGCATGCATGCAATTTCGAAACATGGAAATAGTTTTTAAAATGTGAAGGAAGCTTTATTTTATCATAATCTGTAGTGCAATAAACAAATGTATTCTGATTATTTCCCAATAATTTCAATCACCAGAAACAGACTGAATCTTTTCAGAATGTATTATAAATATAATGTATATAAATTCCCAGGTCCTACATATTTTTGAAGAACCAGGACAAAAACCAAATATCAGGATATGTCCAAGTCCAAGTCAAATGCCCTCACACAACAACATTCCATTTCATTCCACTTAATTTCGTTTTACAGGAGCAGCTCAGAGATAATGTGGGTTTAGTTCCATATCACTGCAAGAAAACAAATACCATACAACAAGCCAGACACATGCATTTTTCTGTTGTCAAGTGCACATAAAAATTACGTATTAACTATACTGTCATTTATTATGCAGGTAATAAGCATTATGTCTAAAAAATAATTCACATGCCTTAATTAAAAATACTTTTTTTACTGAAAAATGATACCCATCATCTGAACTTTTGGTGAGCCGTAATCTTTGTGCTGGTGGAAGGTCCTGCCTCCATGCTGGACGCTGCTGACTGAGCAGGGTGGTGGGTGCTGAAGGCTGGGGTGGCTGCGGCATTTCTTAAAATAAGACAACAATGAATTTTGCCAAATCCATCGACTCTTCCTTTCACGGAATCTTTCTCTGTATCTGTGATGCTGTTTGCTAGCATTTTACCCACATAACATCTTTCAAAAGTGAAGTCAAATCATTCAGCCCTACCACTGCTTCAACTAAGTTTACGGAATATTCTAAATGCTTTGTTGCTCATTCAACAATATTCCCAGCATCTGAAGCAAGAATAGATCACATTTCAAGGAAACAGTTTCTGGTCATCCATAAGAAGTAATTCCTCATTCATGCAATTTTATCTGGGATTATAAAAATTCAGCCACATCTTCAGATGCCACTTGTAATTCTAGTTTTCTTGCTGTTTCCAGCACATCTGCAGTTACTTTGAAGTGCTGAACCCCTCAAAGTCATCCATGAGGGTTACAACCAACTTCTCCAGAACCCCTGTGAATGTTGACATTTTGACCTCCTCCCACGAATCTGAAGCTCTCAGTGGCATGTAGAATGGTGAGCCTGCTAGAAGGTTTTCAGTTGACTTTGCCCCAATTCATCAGAGGAATCACTATCTACAACAGCTTGAGCCTTGCAAAATGTCCTTCTTAAATGATAAGACTTGAGAGTCAAAATAACTGCGTGATCCATGAGCTGAAGAATGGATGCTGTGTCAGCGGGCATGAAAACAACATTCTCTTGTTGTGCTTCTCCACTGGAGCTCTTGGGTGCTCAGGTGTATTGTCACTGAGCAGTCATGTTTGAAAAGAATCTGTTTTTCTGAGCAGGTGCCTGCCCATGTGAAAAAAAAATTAAAAATAAAAATATTAATAATTTAGAGCTACTGTCTAATAATTTGCCGTGCATGAAATACCAGAATAAGTCAAGCTGAATTTTACAGCTGTAAAAATAGCTTTTGATGTTCTGATGTCTTTAAGTACATGTGCTGGTTTGAAACAATTGTGTACCCCAGAAAAGCCATGTACTTTTAATCCTTGTCCAAGATTGTAGGGCAGGAACACTTGATTAGGTGGTTTCCATGGAGATGTGACACACCCTGTGTGTGTGGCCTTTTGATTCGCTGGAGATATGCCTCCAACCATTCAAAGTAAGTCTTAATAAGTTCACTGGAGTCTTTAAGAGCGCTCACAGAGGGAGAGAGCTCACAGGGGGAGAGAGCTCAGACAGAGACATTTGGAGATGCTTGGAGTTCAACACACAGGACTTGGAGAGCCCAGCAGACAAGGCAGTGTGCCTTCCCATGAGATGCTAAGTAAGCCAGAACCTGGAGAGAGCCTACACAGAGAAGCTAACTGAGGACCTCCAGATGCTTGGAGAGGAAGCCACTGGAATCAGAAGCACAAAGGAAAATGGGAGCAAGGACCTCAGATTCCAGCTAAGCCTTCAAGCTGACAGAGAAATGCGGGACGCCATTTGGCCTTTCTCTGGAACGAGGGTATCTTTCTCTGGATGCCTCAGTTTGGACATTTTATGATCTCAGGACTATAAACCTGCTAACTTAATGAATCGCCTTTATAAAAGCCAATCCATTTCTGGTGTACTGCATTCTGGCAGCATTAGCAAACTGAAACAGTACCTAAAAGAGAAAGCTCTAAAAATGCACTAGTTACTAATGGCAGTATAGAGACAATTTAGTACATCACTCATTCAATCATTCTTTCTTTCAACAAATAATATGCTTGGTACTTTCCCAAGTGGAGAAAATGTTGGAAACTAAGATTTATGGATCATTTTTTTAATGGAAAAATCAAAGCACTTCACTTGCACTAACTTATTGAATCCCCACCACAATTCTCTAACTCCTCCAGTTTTAGTGATGAGAACACTGAGGCACACGCCATCTATCCTATCTTGCCAAATATAATAACAGAAATAAATACAAATAATAATGCAGTATATGAAAGTGACAGAGCTTAGGTTTGAATCTTGGCAACACTGCTCCAGAGGCGCAGATGTAACCACTGGGCTCCATCAATTGTAAATTACTTTTAATAAGGAAAATGATAAAGAAAATAATGTCTGAAATCTGGAAATACCTCAAAAAGAAACGTTTCAGAATGTGAAGATGATGAGAGCCACAAGGTAGAGAAAAGTAAAAGTTTAACTCTTTAAATTGTTCAAGTTCAAGCTATGTGATTATTCTGTTGACCGGTTTAGAAAATCAAAAGACCTGACCAATGGCTAAAAGAAACTGTCAGCTCAAAGGATTCATGATTTCAAAAGAAAGGAAACCTGGAAAATGGGGTTGAAGGAAGAAGAAAGAAAAGAGAAATTTGCAAGCCACAAAGGATAATAGGGCAGAAATTATCAACAAGACAGTAGCTTCCAAGTTATTTTTCCTAACTATATTGAGAACACATGACTTGATGGACTAAATCACCCAATTCCCAAAGTTTCTCAGTTAAAACACTTTTGGTACAAATAAAAATTTGCCTTATGAAATTCAAAAGTTGAGAAACGAGGGTTCATTAGTTTTACAAATGATTTATTTTGATTATTCTAAGTATCCAGTTATATATTAAAATTTAAAACATGCACAGTTTGATAAAAACTGAAATTATACAATTTTATAAGACCACACCTTTAAATAGCATAAAGTATCCTGTTCATCATTAAGAACCCAAGATAATGCAGGATGTCTCAAAATAGGAAGCATATTGGCTTTCAAAGATGTGTTTTTTAAGGTACACATCAGAAAACTGGAACCCATTTTGCAATGGAAAAATTGCATTAAACATACTTAGGATCTCAGCTAATCTTCATGGCCTAATGAAGACTTTAATTTAACTGAAATATTAATTTTACAAGAAAATAGATAACATTATAATGTGGTCATTAGCCCAAAGGCAAATGTTAGTTATATTGTCTTTTAAATGTTGCAGTGCTTGAGAAAACAAATAGATTTAATTAGTGAAAAGTGATGAGGCAGGAGAGGCAAATCAAAAGGGAACCCTAGGGATTTCAGGAAGTTTTGGAAGTTAATGATACGTTCCCTAGTTATATCTAATTTCACATAAAAATCTATGCCATGTTTTTTTTTTAATTTAATGTGAAGATAGCTCTGTCTTATTAGGGATACTGCTCATGATCTGAGCTCTTTCTACCATCTTGTAAATGGAACAAAGAAAGGCATAAATTTACTATTAAAAAGTAAGGTGTGGGCTGGAGACATGGTTCGATTCCTGGTGCCTGCCCAAGCAAAAAGAAAAAAAAAAAAAAAGTAAGGTGAGGGAAAAAAGAAAAAGAATAATTTTTCAGATAACTGGACAAGCAAAAGTAGAGACTGGGTATGAAAGAAGGTGCTATATAGACTAGGAAGTTATTGAATGAGGTGCACTTAATGAGGTGGTAAGAAATAAAAGAGAAAAGCTGATGGAGAGCACGGCTCAAGTCAACAGCACATGGCAAGTCTCCAGGCAGAGAATCCCTGCGAGCCAGTCTGGAATCTCTCGAACAGCCCTTGGAGAAGCGCGCATGACTGCGGGAAATGGGAGCAATACAGCTATACTGTGTTTACAAGTCCTGGGTGCAGTTCCCAAATTTACAAACAAAGCTTATCCCAGCATGCTTCACCAAGGAATCATCATAAATGTCACTGAGTTAATATCTGCTGCTATTCTGACAGAGACTGCAATGAATTTTAGTTTGGCAATTTGACAGAGACTATCAAATATCAGCTTTCAAGGTAATGCTCCCGTAATTGAGAGATCCACTTCCTAGAAAACACATTGTCAGTGAAAGCAAGGGCGGCTCAATCGGTTTATGTACGCCAACAACAAACCATTCACGTCTCCTTACTGAAATAGAATTCCTACTAATTACGTTTCTCCACACAGTGCAAGTCACGATGTAGAGATAGGAAAGAAGCCATGTTTCCTAAAACGCAAACAAGTTTCAAACTGATTTTCCCCAATTTGTCCGAATCAGTTAAGTAAGTCTATTTAAATTACATTCAAATTATATCCCGGGACACTTTCAATAAATACTATTACATTCAGATAGAGGTGTTTAAAAGAGGACGTATGTGTACTTGTGCATATATACATAAACACTCATCACACATACACAGACCCAGGTGTATATACACATGTGTGTGTATGTGTGTAAATGCACATAAATGCCTGTATTTCACTTTGGATAGGACTGAACATCTCTGGTTGACAGTTCACCAATGGTGTCAAGGACTTTGGCACAATTTTCAGAGCTCATACATTTTCATGGGCAAATTATTTTACATAACTTTTCATGTACTAAATAACACAGGAGCACATTCTTGTCTGTTATCGTTAAGATTCTTTGCATCGATTATGCCTGAAATTCACAGTTTGTGGCAAATTGACCGGTTTCCTTCCACCCTGCCACCCGTAGCACCACACCACTCGCACACCAGGCGCAGACCCTGTTTATGTGCCACTTGCCTTGAGCTATTTTCTTATCACTTCCAACTTTCATGCACGAGGATGAACGATGGGAAACGATGCCCACAGCACTTTACCCATCAGATGTGGCCTCCATTTGATGTTGCAACAAAACTGAAAACTGAAATTTCTCTGTCTTTTCACTTTTCACTATTTTCCGCTCTATTATAGTAGGTCTAATCACTATTATTACATTTTCTCGGTATAAATGTTAAGTAGCTAGTCCAATATTGCTTTATATTTTTTAGGTCCTTTTTTCATTTTGCAACTCTTCTATCTGATACTTTAAGCCTGTATTTCCAACTACATTGTACATTTCCTGAGAGAAGAGTTGTCAT
Source organism: Myrmecophaga tridactyla (assembly GCA_004026745.1). Taxonomy (NCBI): domain Eukaryota; kingdom Metazoa; phylum Chordata; class Mammalia; order Pilosa; family Myrmecophagidae; genus Myrmecophaga; species Myrmecophaga tridactyla. The sequence goes on along the minus strand of PVIY010007556.1, from coordinate 51,917 downwards.
TTTCCCCATAATTAGCAAGTACTCTGAATCTCAAGCTTATTTATTGAATAGTTTCTGAATTTCTTTGCATGACCTATTATCATTTTTTTCATTACTAACAATGAAAAAAGAAAGATCGGTTGTAATATGAATAATATTCCAATCCCTAAGTCATTTTCTTTCTTGCTTTGGCTTCATTTGATTAACTCAACAGGCATTTGTTGAGTGCGTCCTAAGCGACGGGCACTGTGCTAGGAGCTGGAGTTATAAGTAATGCAGTGTTCGACTTCAAGCACCTAAGAGCACTGGGAGGGGGGCGCAAGGGTGGTTAAATGCTAGAATTCTCACCTGCCATGTGGGAGACCCAGGTTCAATTCCCAGTCCATGCACTCCCTCCCCCCAAAAGAAAATACAAGCAAGCAAAACAAATAAACAAAAATTCAGCAAACGGTGCTGCAAGAACAGGATATTCACGTGAAAAAATAATGAAATGTGACCCTGCCACACAGCATGCAAAAAAAAAAAGAGGACTGTGAGAGTTTAAGAACAAAGCAATGGGCAAGTAAAAAGTCACAGGCTGTTAGCTGGCACAAGTAGGGCTGGGTGTAGATGGCCCCATGGCCTGAGGGCTGCAGGAGACACTTCACAGAAGCAGAGACCTGACTGCCCAGCAGGACGGACAGACAGCACCAAGGCCCATGCAGCAAAAGTGAGGTCCAGCCCCGTCTTTGTGACCGAGGTTTTCCTTCTTGTACGTCCAGCATTTAGTCACATACATTTGTTCCTCTTTCTGAGAGTTAGCATCGGTGCTAAAGCAGTAACATTTCATATTCATTTATGTCTTCTTTATACAGAACACAGAGGAACAAGCAGGCGCAATAATACAGGCAATTGTAGGATATTGGTTTTAAAAGCCTTTGTGAGATGGGTCACTGATATATGGTTTGGCAAATAGAGTATTCCTGACATTGAAGAACTGTTTCACTCACACAGTAAATAGCAATTTCATTGCAAATTTTAAAACATCATAGGGTTTTTTAAAAGGTTAATAAAAAGTGCAGGACTCAAAATAGTGGTACAATGATCCTCCACCTGAGAAAAATTCATTTTAAAGATGCATTTTGTGCTTCAGGGACCAAGGTGTGCATAAAAACGCTAGTTATGAAAGTTCTGCAAATGGTGCTCCAACATTGGGGGGAAATGACCAAATAAGCTCCCTAAAGCAAATAGTCAGGCAATAGCTTACCAAAATAGAGTGGGATTTACAATTGCTGAAAGATTCCATGACGAAGCAATGGGGAGAGAATCTTCTCTGAAGCACAGAGTTCAGAGAAATTCTAAGGACCATGAAGTAAAAACCCAGATGGTAAGTCCCAACAGGGAGGCAAGGAAGAAGGTGAGCTTGGGGCCTAGAGTGGGAGCTGAGGCTCCAGAAGCTGAGAAAGATGCCAAATCTTGCAGCTGTAGCTAAAGCAAAGCTGCAGGGAAAACTGCTTAAAAAAAGAAAAAAAAAAGGCTATAGAGGAGGGCCCTGGGGGCATCCACATAAATAAGCTTTTAAAGTTTCTTCATATTCCTTGAAATTTATATAAATTTTGTGTTTATACATGTGCACACACATAAAAGTATTTTTCTGGTGAGAAACATATATATATATATATATATATATATATATATATATATTATGTTTTAATACATATTCTCAAAGGAGTACTTTATGTTAAACCTCTACTAATCCAGGACAGATGTCATTGAAGTGAGATTTCAGCTGCAAATATGATTGCCTTCTTTCTCCTGTAGTAGGATGCAGTAGCCACGTGCTATATTGGACTTGCTTTTTTGCCTCCCACCTGCAGAATTACCAGAAATGTACACAAAGTTGTGCCAACCACACAGTCATGAGAAAACATGAATTAACTTCAAGAACTTCTGAGGCCACTAAAGGAAATGCTCTATAATTATAAAAGGGAGTTGTGTTCAGAACTATTAAATTGTCATTTTCCATAATTGAGGCTGAATCCCAGTGGTAGCATCAATGGCTCTACCTCTTATTAAACCGATAACTCACAATCCCTCCACACATGGCGTGTTCCTCAGCATACACTCCTTTAAAGAAAGCACCTTAGACAAACTGAAAGTTACAGTTAAAATAATTCCTAGGTACTTTTTCTTTCTGAGAGGATGCATTTTGTTTCAAATTCTAAGATTTCATTTCAAATTATAGACAATATCAATAATGAAGGTATCATAATACATTAGTTCCCTCCAGCTGCTGTAACAAATGACCACCAAATTAATGGCTAAAACAGCATGCATTTTCTTGCAGCCCCAGAGGTGAGACGTTTCAGAGAGGTAAAACTGAGGGGAAGATAGCTGCCGGCCTTCTGGAGGGTGAGAGGAGATTTCCTCCCTTCCCTTTCCCACTTCCAGAAGCCGCCCGGCCCCCCCGCATCCCCACGGCCAGCAGCCTCACCCTCCAGCCCCCACCTGCCTTCACACCACCTTCCCGGGCTCCCACCCTCCCGCCAGCCTCTCATGAGGATGTGGTGAGTGCACTGGTCTACCAGATAACCCAGGGCCAGCCCCCATCACAAAACCCGCAGTTTAACCAGCTCTGCAAAGTCCCCCTCGCCACGGAAGGTTCTTCACCGTGGCCACAGGTTCTGGGGTTCGGACCTTGTTAGGGGCTCTCCTGCCTGCCTGGCATGTATCGAGTGGGTGACATGAGGAGCATCCAGCCAGGCACCTGACCTTGATTTTCTCTTTAATTGTCTGAACTGTGGCGAGTACATGATTATCCCGTTGTGTCTGAGGATTTTGTGTTTTGTGCACTTACCCAATGGATTACTCTGCTTTAAACCTTCTTAAAAATACGTATTTTAATGTCATTTTTGTTGTCATTATGTGTCGATGGTCCACATATGTAACTTTTTTTTTTTTTAAGTATGGATAATGTCTCCATTTCTTCCTGTCTTCAGGTGTCAATTTGTTACCCCACGTCAGTCAAGGCTCCACTGTGTGGGGCAAGGTCCACCGCCAGGCCAGCAGGACCCTGTGAGGGGCGAGCCCGTCCACCGCCAGGCTAGCAGGACCTTGTGCGGGGCGAGCCCGTCCACCGCCAGGCCAGCAGGACTCTGTGCAGGGCGAGCCCATCCACCGCCAGGCTAGCAGGACCCTGTGCGGGGCGAGCCCGTCCACCACCAGGCTAGCAGGATCCTGTGCGGGGCAAGCCCGTCCACCACCAGGCCAGCACTGCCCATATCCCCATTTCCCAAGACATTCCGTGCTTTGGCGTCAAGGAGGCACCGTCCACCTCCACTGAACAGGTTAGGAGGTTGGCCCTTCTCAGGGACCTGGCGAGCTGATCACTTACCGAGCCCGGGTTCAGGGACTCCTGCGCGGGGGCCTGGGGCTGCCGGCTGGTGGCCTGACAGCCGGGCAGGACCCAGGCAGAGGGGGGTCACCCTCAGGAGAGGTGCCTGCGGCCAGGGGGAGTACCCGGGGTTCCCAGAGCCGAGGGGCTGCTTTCTCTTCTCTGCCCCCCCACCCCAAACAAGGGCACTAGATGAGTGGGGGTCCAGGGACCTACTGAGCTCACCCAGCTCTCTGCCGCAAAGCAGCCCTTACACCAGACCACGGAACTCCCAATTCTGGGTCTCTAATTGCCTCGCTCTATGGCCAGTCCCCTGCCTGAGAGCATGGAAATTTGTTTGAAGAGAATCAATTTCCATGTCCTTAAATTTCTATACTTCACAGCATTCTGCCTGAGAAGGTGCCTGTGCTGAGGGCTCCACACCTTAACACTCACAGTCCCTATCCTGCCATTTCAATAATAATGATACTAATTTCCACTTAGGCAGAGTTTTACTATGGAATGCACATTTGCTCCAAATTGAAAAAAAACTCCGTGTCAATCAAAAGAGCAATTTAAAATACAATTATCAATGAAATTAACCTTAATCAAGACACAGAACACTCATCTATCTCAATGAAATTTTGATTTCAACTTTTTTATGTATATAACTATTGGAATAAGTTTGTATCATATGTTTCTTGTTTAAATCAATTTATGTTAATACTAGTTGTTACCTAACTCAATGCGAGGTAAACATTTAGCCTTTAGAGCCTCATGGTGCGAGAAAAATTTTAAATAAATTTCAACTTATATTATTTGCAAAGTTTGATAATTAAATAAACAAAAGATTTTCAAAAAATTATAAAACAATAAACTTCTGGGGAGAAAGTGGACTAGGGCCATGATTTCAGAAATAAAAGAGTGACTTTGAATGTCCAACTTTTTGAAGAAATACACGTGTATTTGTATTTATCTGTATGTATGTATATGTTAAAAATAAGTGATGGCACAGTTCAAGTCGCTATAATGACTACATTCCATTAGATGATTGGGAAAGAGTTATTTCATAGTTTATTTTTATTTATTTATTTATTTTTGCATGGGCACGTACCGGAATTTGAATCCCAGTCTCCAGCATGGCCGGCGAGCGTTCTGCCTGTTGAATCGCCATGGCCCATCCAGTGTTTATTTTTAAATTTAACAATATGTTTGGAATGTTGTCTGTCTTCACTTGATGAAAAAACTTCCAAGTCAGTTTAAAACCTTTTCAAGTAGATGTTTGCCTTTAAGAATGACGTAGGGATGACATAAGCAGAAGGTCTGAAGGTGACAGATTTGTACTGCTGCTATTTGCACAATGCAGTTTAGCAGATCCCTAAGACGTGGTAAAAAGGGCCCCACAGAAGCTGAGATCCCAGACTTTAAACTGATAAGAGGTTCTGATCAGATGTGAATGTGTTAGCAACATTGCCACAGAAACCTATTTCCCAGTTTTCTTTCCTGTCCATTTTCCAGTGGCCAATGGAAATGCACCAGACAAGGCCCCCATGGAGCCCTGTCCATGGCCAGAGCTGTCTGCTGCAGAGACGGAGCCCACCTCACAGCCTTCAGAATGACTCCATGGCAGCCCCTGAAAACAGATCGGGGCAGACGCGTGAGTCTAACTACAGCACCCACAGTTTCTCTGTGCAGTTTAGGGCCTAGAAACCTCTTTGTGTTGCTAAAATAATTTCCAAGAAGAAATTCTTTTTATAATCAAGTAACTATTATTCATTCATGGAGGTTCTGTTTTGTTTATCAAATTGATTACGTATTTCATAAAATCTTAATTTAAACATTTAATTAATAGCTATGACAATCTATACAGATTTCACTGAATGTACTTTCAACCCTAGAAAAAGTGGACATTGCACATTTTGTTATGTGCAGACCAGAATATTAGTTCACTAAATTATTTGAGATTTTATTCATAATACATGAGGCAGGGGGCCTAGCTGTGCCAGAGCTGAATTTTAGATGTGTCTGGGAGGAGAACTGAGGTGTCACAGCTCATCCCCTATCCTCCACTGAAAATCTCTTTGCTTTCACTGATTCACAACTAGGCTTGTAAGTTTGCTTGGAAAAAAACTGAAAATATGTAGGTGAGCATTAAATAACTCAGAGAACGGCTAAAAAACTAGACCTGGGAGTTCGGGAGCAGGGAATGGGGGTCAATGAAAGAAGGGAAAGTGGCCCCCCTTTCTGTACCCAGTGGCACAGCCTGGATGTCCAAAAGGAATAAGGATTCTGAGCAAAATAGTGGCCCAGCTGGGCTTTCCTAGAGCTCCTTGGCGAGTCAACTCCAAGTGAAGGCTGGATAAGCAGTCATCACTTAGGGTCTACTACAGTTCCGATCTGGAGTGCTGGCGTGGACAGCCTTCAGAGAAGAGGGAAGCACCCTCCAGCCAACTTTAAGAAATAAAATCGAGCATCTGCAGTCAATTCTAGGGAGCCGAATTGAGGATATTTCATTTCAGGCAGAGCTGCAGCTGCTGGCAGCATGAGCAGCAGTGCCTCAGGGAATGGCCACAGAAAGCAGGGGACGTAGTGGACGGGCCTGTGCAGTGCAAACTGTCCCTATGAGCAGGAGTCTAGAGTAAGAATCAAGCCACCACTGGGAGCCCAAGAGGATTATCCATGAGGAGAAAAAACAAAATATATTTGACATAAAGGGAGGTTGTGTTCTTAAAAAAATATGTAGGCATGTTTGACTATGTAAGAAATACTTAGGCTCATACACTGCAGTGCCCATTCTTAGGCACCAAATGATGAAGATGGTGATATTTCAGCATTTATAATTTAAAGATCATATCCTGGTTAGTGAATTTTTATACATATTAGCTACAAGAAAAATAGCTAAGGATATGCCTACAAAATCAGCAATCAAGGCATTTAACCAAAGACAAAATTGAAATTGAGAAAACACTATTTTGTAAATAAGAGTATTTATATGAGTCATTTAATATTGTTTTTAAAAGCACATTACATATAATTGTTCAGCCAACTGAAGAGATACTAAATGGATATTTTATTACAATGTGAAAATGTATAAATGTGCAAATTATCTGTCTAACATTAAATTTACAATTATTTTGGTGTCGTTTATATTTTTAAAACAGTATGGCTCATATTGCATAGGACAAACCTATCATGCTTTGATTCATGGTATTTAACTAAAATTGTCTTCAACTAGTTCTATTACTTTAAATACTCTCCATAAGCTAACTCTCAGATCCATATATTTTCCCCCAATCTCTTCCCAGTATTCCAGACTCCTATATCCAGTTAATGAGAAATCTTACCATACAACACAAAAAACCCTGATGTTTCCTATAGAACTGCTACTCCAGGAATGTTCCCATCTTGTTAAAAGGCAACTTCAATCTTCCAATGCATTGGAGATGAAGCCCTGGGTCACCCTTGACTGCCCACTCTTGTAAGTTTTAAAGCCAGTCCATCAACAATCCCTGTGGGCCTACCCCTCCAGACTCTGACCATCTCACCATCTCTTGCCACCAAGCCATCATCTGCAAGACTCTTCCAAGAGCTTCCTACTCTACTTCATGTTTCTACTCTGTAATCTATTTTGCAGACATTTCCCTCAAATCATTCCTCTGTTCACTGTCTTCCAATGGCTTCCCCTCTCTCCAAAACCCTGTGACCCAGGATGCTTGCCTTGGTCTAAGAGGTTAACACACTCCAGCTCCTTCCTGCCTCTCCAGCTTTATCTCCAGCCATTTCCCTCCAAGCTTCCAATCAACGAGGTCTCCTTGGTGTAGCTCAAATGCTCTTAAATCCCCAAATCAGGGCCTTTTCATTCGTTTTGCCCTCTAATCAGCAAGCTCTCAGCTAGCTACACATGTCACTCCTGCCTGCCTTTTTCCCCAAGGCATACTCAAAAGGTACATTCTTTGAACCTCATACAATACTACATACCTTCTTACTCTCTATTGACTTTATCTGCTTTATTTTTCTTCATTGCAATAATTACCTAAGTTATACTAATACTTGTGCTTGTTTTGTTTCCCCTACTAAAATACAAGTCTCATAAGGTATTGATACTGTCAAGCACATGTAAATCAGATTCCAATAATGATATTTGGGATGAATGAAAGAAGAACAAGAAAATTAGAGCTACATAATTTTTAATCCATCCTCTTTTCTACCTACATTTATGACACCTAAATAATTCCACATGTATTCTGTTTCTCACCAACTATTAGAGAATGCTTTATACCTAGTCTGCCAACATTAATTCTTTCCCTTGGTTATCAATGTTGATTCCATGCTTAGTTTTTTTATCCTCAAAATTCAACCACAGACAGTAATGTCTGTATGATTTCCCAAAGAACAGGAATTGTGCAGAGTTAAATATCATGAATCCAGGGTTAACCGTAACGCCCACCTGACCCCACCCAACCACACCACATTTATATCTGAGTAAAACACTCTATGAAGAGTTCTCTGAAGCCAAAAGAAAGCAGAAACAAAAAATCTACTCTTGATGCTCATGTTTGAAGACATTTGGAAGAAGTCAAAAGTGAATGCTAAAAATCTACAATCGCTGTGACTAGAGCATGGCCGGGCTGCCCTGCTGGCCCAGGAACCATGGAAGGCATGTGGACCCGAGCATCTCCCAGCACCCCCGGGACTGCAGTGAGATGCAGAGACCCCAGGGGCAGCACCTGCAGGAAAGCTCCATAAAGACTGGCCAGGCCACCAAGCCACTGACATGTGCCAGATAATAAATGAGCATTGATAAAGCCACTGGGTTCTGAGGTAGTTTGTTATGCATCATAGCAAACCAATAATCTTCTTACCAAAATATTCCTTTAAACTTCTTAAAAAATATTTCTTCATGATAAAAAAAAAAGTTCAACCAAGCACAGCAATATTAAAAGACTTCCAAAAATATTTAGGTCAAAATAGTCAGCCTATATAAAAGACACTTTATTAAAAATAAAAAGCATAGAAAGAATTTCAAATGAAGTATCTTCTTATAAAAATATGAATAGCAGGGATGGTGAAGTGCTGTCATGATAAAGAAGTCTGAACAAAACAAAAGGGGAAAAAAGAGAATAGAAAACTTGTAATATTCATTGATGTCATGTTTTATCATTCCACAAAGAATCTCCGTGTACAATAGCCATGTAAAACTATAGCTTGCCTAAAAGAAATGAATTCCCAGAACTGTAAAAGTTATCCTTTGAAAAGTGGAATGAAGGGAAGCATACAATGGATGCAACCTAGCATTATCCTCAGAGGCCACCAGAGGAAGACGCAGAAGAAATCCCTAGACATAGAAACTCCTATTAGACAAAGCCCTAAAACTTTATAAAAAAAAAAAAAACTTTTAGAATATCATGAATAAGAGATCAAAAACATTTCTTTGAAACCCAAATGGTTCATACATTGTCACCAAGGAGCTAATTAATCAAAATGTTTGTGAAGGTTGTTTGCTTAAATTCCCAGTTGTTTTTAAAATATATGCATAAAGAAATTACCCTTCTTTTTGAGCATATTGAACATATTTCTTAACAAATGGCTTCTGTATGGAGGGACACTAGAATTAATCCCCTTCCATTCTTATGCCAATTTCCCCAAAAAAATCATCAGCACAGTTCTGGCACTAGCTGTTCCCATTAGTCTGACAAAAGCGGACACCCCTAAGATTTCTGCAGACACAACCAGTTCAGGCTTGGTGGTGCATCTCCATTCATGGGAATTCAGAAGGTCAGTAATGTATTAAAGTGGCTATTTAGGTCTCAGGTGCTTCTGATTCACCTTGATACACTCTCTCCCATCACGACTGGCCCTCCTTAAAATCCAGGAGAAGCCCCTCTCTCCAGGATTTAATAGTAACAGGGAAGCTCTGCTGAGAATTCACCCTGCGCAGCGGTAGGCACTTCGCAGCTGAGTCCTTAAGCTTCGTGTCCCCTGTGAAGTAGACACTATGTAGTCTCCATACCATGCATTTAGACTGAGGATTAGCTCTGCTAAGTGAAGACAGCACCCCAGTAAAATCTCGGGCAGTCTGACTGTCTTAGCCATTATAACGTTCCTCCAAATCATGAGAAAATAAAACTGGCATCACCTGATTTCCTCTTGAGATTCAGGACAGTCTGATTTGAAAAATACCTTGAGAATTTTTATATGGGTCTGTGACCACAAGAGAATGGGTGATCACTAGTTTTTCTAGCAAAGAAAATTAAATCTATTGCTAACTTCATCTAAATATGAAATGCATGACAATTTGGTGTTGGGCGTGTGCCTAGGTAAGTCTGGACAATTATTGAGCAGAAAAAGAAGTAGAAAACAGATTTTTTTTTTTAACGGAGATGCCCGATATTCAATTTTAAGTTGTTTGATTCTGCAATATAAAACCGTATATCCCTCCATATCTCAGATAAACCATTATCAAACATTATCATATATCAGAAAAATATTTTTAAATTATAAAAAACTTCTGGAATTAAGCAGTTTCTGTAAAGTTTCAGGATATGAAGTCAATATTTTAAACTGAAATTGAAATTTTTAAAAATTCAATCAGCATGATAACTAAGCATTTTAATGTTATTTTCCTAAATGATATGTTTAACAAAATAAATGAATGATCTGTACACTGAAACAAAACATTGTTGAGAAAAATCAAAGGAGAGCTTTGTAAACAGAGAGAGAATTATGCTTACTCACTATCCTTTGGTTGTTGTATTAATTTGTTAAGCTGCCAGAATGCAATATACCAGAAATGGAATGGCTTTTATAAAAGGAATTTATGACATTACAAGTTTATGATTCTAAGACCCTGAAAATTTCCTAATTAAGGCACCAACAAAAGTTTACCTACACTCAAGAAAGGCTGATGCCATTGGGAACACCCCTGTCAGCTGGCATCTGCTGGTCCTTGTTCCTGGTTCTGTTGCTCCCAGCTTCTCATGTCAGTGGTTTCCTCTCTAAGTGTCTGTGGCCTTCACTTAGCTCCTCTGGGACACAGCTCTGGGTCTGGCTTCCTCAGCATCCCTTGGAAAGGCACATGGGGACATCTTCTAGGCTCTGCCTCTGACCAGGCAGAGTACTCTCTGTCGGTGCTCTAAGCACCTTCAAGCACATGTCTCTGTCAGTCTAAAACAACTGTTCTCCAAGCGTCAGCATCTGCGGTTTTTCCAAAATGTTTCCCCTGTAAAGGACTCCACCAAACTAATCAAGACACACCTTGAAAGGGCGGAGTCACATCTCCATCAAAAGACACACAGAACTTGTCATGTCACAACTCTGTGAATATAATCTAATCAAAAGGGTTTCTACCCTACAACATTGAATGAGGATTAAAGGACATGGCTTTTATGGGGTATACAACTTTTTCAAATACCAGTTTTCAATTCTCCCCATATAGATTAATACATTGAAAACAATCACCATAAATACCCAGCAGGCTGTTCTGTAGGAAATGATAGGTTGATTCTAAAACTTAAACAGAAATTAAAAGAACTAGAATAGCCAAAACAATTTGCAATGAATGAGCACTCTTTATAGGGATATAACAAAAATAATTTTAAATTTCAGTTGCTTTTTGTAATTTTGTTTTTGGTTCCTAAACTATATAAACAAGGTTAAAATTCTTGGTGTCTGGGGCTATCTGTTGCTGTGTTTGACACTACCATAAATTTAGTGACTTGAAACAACATGCATTTATCATCAGGTTCCAGGTGTCAGTTCTCTGACCACAGCTTACCTGGGCTCACTGGTCAGCATCTCTGATCGTGGCACTCTGCCTAGCCTGTGTGCGCATTGGCAGAGCTCAGTTCCCTTGGTTGTAGGACTGTGTTCCTCACCTCTCCACTGGCTCTCAGCAGGCCCACCCAGACTGCAAGGAGACACTGGCCATTTTCCCACAACTGGCTGATTTCTTCATGGCCATAAGGAGAATCTTCTGCTGTGGTCTGCTGAGATGGAGCCCATGAGGGGAATCTTCTGTGTGGTCTGCTAAGATGGAGCCCATGCGGAGTCTTCTGTGTGGTCTGCTGAGATGGAGCCCATGAGGAGAGTCTTCTGTGTGGTCTGCTGAGATGGAGCCCATGAGGAGTCTTCTGCGTGGTCTGCTGAGATGGAGCCCATGAGGGGAATCTTCTGTGTGGTCTGCTGAGATGGAGCCCATGAGGAGTCTTCTGCGTGGTCTGCTGAGATGGAGCCCATGAGGGGAATCTTCTGTGTGGTGTGTTGAGATGGAGCCCATGAGGAGAGTCTTCTGTGTCTGCACAGAGTCTGCACACTCAGGTAGAATCTATGACATCATGACAATTTACCCAACATGGATGCTCAAAACGTGGGATCAATTATATGCATTTTTTTCAAGGCTTTCCTATATGTAGCTGATTTTTCTTTAAGAATTAAGTTTCAAATCTCCTGATGTACAAAATTGTTTAAAACTTTATAAATTCACTGAATTTAATGCCATAGAACTCGGGGTATACTTAGAGTTATTCCAAAATGATACTAAAGACAGAACAGATATGCTTAACACATAAAATTAAAAATTTAATTTAAATGTATATATTTTTAATTTATGGCATGTGAATACTTAGACTATTACTTATAATGCAAGGGAAAATGAACTATAAGAAATTCAAGCATGAGAAACACATAATTCATTCATTTTAAATTGCCTAACTACTCAAAAATTGCCTCCCTAAAATTGTTTGAAGTTTGTACTCTAATCTTTTAATTGCTTTCAATCAGGGAACAAGAAACATCAAACTGAAGTGGCAATCAATTTTATAAGCAATTTCAATAAAGTTAAAATAAGTAAAGTTTTATCACAAATTAGCAACTTTGAATCTAAATTCATCTAATATATGTTATGTTTCAAGTGTATGCTTGAAAAGCAAACCTGCTAAATGAAGCAAACCCGAAAAAGAAGAGGCTTCTACTAAGAAGCCTCTTGATCCCTGAAATAAACACTGTACTTTCTTATGACCATCCCCAAGGAACTCCTCTAAACTGCTGAGGTCCTTTCTCTATCGCTGATGCCCAGCTCCCTGGCTGCAAAATAGCTGGGAGTGGCTCTGCAAGACTTTTAAAAATATTTTTATTAAGATATCTTCACGCAGCATACAGTCCATCTAAAGTATAGAATCAATGGCTCACAATTTCATCACATACTTATATTCATCACCATGATCATTTTTAGAATATTTACATTACTCCAGAAAACGAAAAAAAAAGAAAACACAAACAAGCATCCCATTCCCCTTACCCCTTTCCCTCATCGAACACTAGTATTGCAGTCTACAATGTTTTACCCCTTACCCCCTACATTATTTATTTATTATTGTCCTGATTTTTTTACTTATTTGGTCATTCCCTGGACAAAAGGAGCACCAGACACAAGGTTTTCATAATCACACAGTCACAGTGTAAAAGCTATATCATTATACAATCATCTTCAAGAATCAAGGCTACTGGAACACAGCTCAACAGTTTCAAGCACTTCCCTCCATCCACTCCAATTCACCATAAACTAAAAAGGAATATCTATATAATGTGCAAGAATAACCTCCAGGATAACTTCTTGACCCTGTCTGAAATTTCTCAGCCACTGAAATTCTATTTTGTCTCATTTCTCTCTTCCCCCTTTTGGTGAAGAAGGCTTTCTCATTCCCATGATGCCCGGTCCCAGCTCATCCCAGGATTTCTGTCCCCCGATGCCAACGAGATTTACACCCCTGGAGGGGGGAGGGCAGTGAGTTCACCTGCTGAGTTGGCTTAGAGAGAGAGGCCACATCTGAGCAACAAAAGAGGTTCCCTGGGAATAACTCTTAAGCATGGTTATAAGTAGGCTTAGCTTCTCCTTTCTGCAAGACTCCTGGCATTCTTCTACTAAGTTTCAGATACAACTTCTCTCAATAAAGAATATGTCATACACGTTTTATTTTGCTCATTTTTACTTTGAATCGTACGTTCTAAAAAATCCATGTGCCTAACCTCACACCTAGAATCAGAAAATATTTTTACCCAACTACAAAACATAGGTCTAAGAAAGTGTATTTTACTCTTGAAAATAACACTATCAAAATGATGCTATGATGAAATCCATGTGGTCCTAATAATATCATTATAAACTCCTCCTTGCTACTTAGCGTAAAAAAGAACAAATCTGCGGGCACCCCTATAGCGAGCCCTAATGCCAAAGCAGAGACCTTGGCGTGGTTTCTAACCCTGTTAGATGGTGACCATGCCCTGCAGATTGGCTCAAGATGCTGCCTCAGAGGTTTCTAGAGAAAAAAGCGAACTCAAACATCATTGAAACTATGGCCTTTTTTAAAAAAGTTGAGAATGCATGGATTTCCCTAGGCAGATCAGCCACACTCATATTTAAAATAACCAAATTTCTAATTAAATGCAGGAGTGCTAAAATCTGCATTTAGTTGAAAAAAATGGCAGAATGCGTGTTATATTAATAGGATAGTACACGTAATATTTAAACAGTTTAAGCAAAACACATAATATTTAATATTTTAATAATAGTTACATTGAATAATTAGGAAAGACTGTAGTTTATGTTTATTTTTATTTGTGCGATTTCCTTTTGTAATTTCACTTTTTAAACTGTCTTCCTCTTCTTTTATGGTATCCAAGCTCTGGATTTCATAGCTAATACACCTCTTTGCCCAGCCCAGTCTTCATCAACTAGAATTTGATTACAACAACTAAGACAGCAGCTCACTCAAGTTCAGACTTTGTACATCAGCATTCTTAATTAAATGCAAATGATTTGTGACTCCCAAGTAACAGTTTGGAGAAAACTCTTAACCAGGCCTATAGTAGTATATATACCTACCCTAATACTTGCCCCATAATCTAGGAAGGTCCACAGGCCATGTTAGGCAGTAGCTTTCAGACTCCTCACATTTTAGAAAGGAGCTCATAATTCAGATAATATTGCCCATCGGTATACACTGCATAAATGAAATAACCATTAATTATATAGAGTTGTCAGGTAAATCTATCAGAAAAGTTAAACCTGCATTTAACTACACGAGGGATGTATCAGATTCTTGCCTGGAATTAATAATATATACAGCCACAGAAACTCTTGCTAAAAGTAAAAAAATCAAAAAAGCATATAAATTACAACCCCCCAAATGACAACTATTTCTGCACGCATGAGTGGTGGATGTCCTGTACCGTGCTGTACTTTCTGTCCCAGTCACATGCGTCCATTCTCTGCGTGTCTCCCCACGGGCACCCACAGAGACTTGCTGTGCAGCGTGCCTGCTGCGCAACCCCTTTGCACACTGAAATCTGAGCATGTGTCAAATTCCATCTCAGACGCCATTCCTCTGTGAAATCTGTCCTCGTGTACCGAGTATGAACATCATCACATTACCTAATCCTTAACCGAATCTCCAACTCACGATGCCTCTCCACTCTTACAGCACTTAAGCTATTCCATCTTCATTTTAAATCACTCATGCATTTTCATTTTCTCCACACACACAGTTCCTTGATGCCAGAAATTTCTTTATTCATTTTTTGTACCCAATACCTATCTCATTATGATACTGATCATAGTCACCATGTGTTTATCTAACAGAATTTGTCGGTTACAAGAAAAATGATGAAAATTTGAGGAAAGTTAAGCTAACTAAAAGAAGAAAAGTACGGGAATATATAAGTGAATGTTTAAATAAGAATGTATTAGTGGATACTTCCAGAAAGACGGCCGAGTAGAGTGGCTTAAGCTTAGCCCTGATCCAAGGAAATGTGTGAGAAGGGACTGGAGGGTGACTGAGGCAGTGATTCCAGAGTCCAGCTGACCTGGGAGAGCCTTCTGTACCACAGGCGGCAGCCCTGGTTGCAGAGGCCAAGGAACTGAGAGGCAGAAAGCGGGGGCCTGGCACGGAGGCATGGAGCCAGCAGGAGTGCATGGACGGGAGACAGAAGAAAGACTAAGTGATAAAGAGGCCTGGATAATTGAATTCAAAGACTAAAAACAGCAAATGTCAAAAAAGATGGAAAAAATTCAGTGGGAACTCAGGGAAATGATAGATAAAACAAAGTGCAGAAATATAAGAATCATTGGTGTCCCAGAAAGAGAAAAGAGGAGTAAAGGGCTAGGAAGAATAACTTAAGATATAATGGGGGAAAACTTCATAACCCTCATAAAGGACATAAATAAAAAAATCCAAACAGAATAAATCCAAATAGTTCTTCCCAAAGCACATACTAATCAGTCTATGAAATGTTGAAGAGACTCAGAAAATACTGAAAGCAGTAACAGAAAAACATTCCACTACATACCAGGGAAACCAAATAAGACTGAGTTCAGACTACTCAACTAGCACCCTGGAAGTGAGGACACAGTGGTATGATATATTCAAGATGCTGAAAGAGAAAGACTTCCAGCCAAGAATTCTGTACCCGGCCAAACTGTCCTTCAAAATTGAGGGAGAGATTAGAGTTTTCACAGACAGAGAAGTCCTGAAAGAATTTGTCAATAAGAGACTGGCCCTACAAGAAATACTAAAAGGAGTTCTGGTGGCTGAAAACAAAGGAGAGGGAAGTCGGAGGAGGGCACAGAATCAAAGAGTACCACTAAGGATAATTTAAAGAATACAAAGAGAAAGAGGGAAAAGAATATATAGATCTGATAAATAAAAAATAAAAGATAAGATGGTAGAATCAAGAAACACCTTTTCAGTAATAATTTGAATATTAATGGACTAAACTATATAAATTAAAAGATACAGATTGGCAGAATGGATTAAGAAACATAATACAGCTGCTTATAAGAGATTCATCTTAGACATGAGCATATAAATAGATTGAAAGTGAAAGGATAGAAAAAGATCTTCCACGCAGGTTGTAACCAAAAGAAAGCAAGAGTAGCTATACTAATATTGGACAAAATAGACTTTAAATGTAAACACATCATAAGAGACAAAGAAGGACACTACATACTAGTTAAAGGATCAATTCACCAAGAAGTCATAACAAGTATAAATGTTTATGCTCCCAATCAAGGAGCTCCAAAGTATATGAGACAGACATTGGCAAAACTGAAGGGAAACAGATGTTTCAACAATAATAGTAGCAGACTTCAATACACCACTCTCCTCTATAAATAGAACAACCAGACAGAAGATCAACAAGGAAATAGAGAAGTTAAATAACTTTACAAATGAATTAGACCTAATATACATATATAAGTCATTACACCACAAAGCACAAGGATATACATTCTTCTTTAGTGTTCATGGGACATTCTCCAGGATAGATCATATTCTGGGGCACAAAACAGGTCTCTATACATTTAAAAATATTGAAATTATTCAAAGCACTTTCTCTGATCACAATGGGATGAAGTTGGATCTCAATAACCACCAAACAATGAGAGCATTCACAAATATATGGAGATTAAATAACACACTCTTAAACAACCAGTGGAGCAAAGAAGAAATTGCTACAGAAATCACTACAGAAATTAGTAGCTTTCTGGAGATAAATGAAAATGAGAATACAACTTATCAGAATTTATGGCATGTGGCAAAGGCTGTGCTCACAGGGAAATTTATTGCCTTTTAAATGCCTATATTAAAAAACAAGAATGAGCAAAACTCAAGGATTTAACAGCACACCTGAGTAAGTTGAGAAAGAAAAGCAAACTAATCCCAAAGTAAATAGGAGAAGAGAAATAACAAAGATTAGAGATAAATGAATGGGAGAACAAAAGAACAATAGAAAGAACCAATAAAACCAAAAGTTGTTTCTTTGAGAAAAACAATAAAATTGATGGGCCACTAGCAAGAATGAAACAAACAAACAAACAAAAAGAGAGGATGCAAATAAACAAAATCAGAAATGAGAAGGGGTGTGATACCACAGACTCTGAAGAAATAAAAGAAATCGTAAAAGGATACCATGAACAACTATATGCCAACAAATTAGGCAACTTAGATGAAATGAACAAATGCATGGAGATACACAAACAAGCTACACTGCCTCAGGAAGAAATAGATCTCAACAAACCAATAAGAAGTAGAGAGATTCAATCAGTCATCAGAAATCTTCCTACAAAGAAAAGTCCAGGGGCAGATGGCTTCACAGGAGATTTTATCAAACATTCCAAAAAGAACTAACACCAATCCTGCTCAAACTTTTCCAAAAATTTGAGGAAAATGGAACTCAACTCATTTTATGATGTAATTTCATTTTAATACCAAAACGTGGTAAAGATGCTCTAAGAAAGGAAAACTACAGTCCAATCTCCCTAATGAACATAGATGCACAAATTCTCAATAAATTGCTAGCAATTCGAATCCAACAGCACATTAAAAGAATTATACACCATGACCAAATGGCATTTATATCAGGAATGCAAGGATGGTTCAACACAAGAAAATCAATTAATGTAATCCAGCACATTAATAAATCAAAAGGGAAAAATCACATGATCATCTTGACTGATACTGAAAAAGCATTTGACAAAATTCCACATCCTTTTCTTATAAAAACACTCCAAAAGAAAGGAATCAAATAACTACCTCAATATGATAAAGGGAATATATGAAAAGACAATAGCCAGCATTGTACTCAATGGAGAGAGACTGAAAGCATTCCCCCTAAGATCAAGTACAATATGTTCTAGTTTGCTAGCTGACAGAATGAAACACACCAGAGATGGATTGGTTTTTAATAAAAGGGGATTTATTTTGTTAGTTCTTCAGAGAAAAGGCAGCTAAGTTTCAACCTAGGTTCTTTCTTACATGGGAAGGCACAGGATGGTCTGTGTTGGCCTTCTCTCCAGGCTTCTGGCTTCCAACAACTTTCCCCAGGGTGATTTCTTTCTGCATCTCCAAAGGCCTGGGCTGAGCTGCAAGTGTTGAGATGAGGTATGCTGAGCTGCTTGGGCTGTGCAATGTTGCACTCTCTCATTTAAGTACCAGCCAATTAAGTCAAACATCATTCATTGCAGCAGGCACGCCTCCTAGCTGACTGCAGATGTAATCAGCAACAGATGAGGTTCACGTACCATTGGCTCATGTCCACAGCAACAGAACTAGGTGCCTTCACCTGGCCAAGTTGACAACTGAATCTAACTACCACACAAAACAAGGATGCCCACTGTCACCAGTATTATTCAATATTGTGCTAGAAGTTCTAACTACAGCAATCAAGCAGGACAAAGAAATAAAAACCATCCAAATTAGAAAGAAATAATTAAAACTCTCATTATTTGCAGATGATATGATACTATACTTGGTATAGTATCTATACCAAGAAATCTACACAAAGTTACTTGAGCTAATAAATTCAGCAAGGTGATGGTATAAAATTAATGTGCAAAAATCAGTAACATTTCTATGCACAAGCAATGACCTACTTGAGGAGTCAATTAAGGAAAAACATCCATTCAAAATAGCAACTAAAAGAATCAAATACTTAGGAATGAACTTAACTAGGGACATAAAGGACTTGTACACAGAAATCTACATAATATTGCTAAAAGAAATAAAAAAAGAATAAATAGGTGGAAAGACATTCCCTGCTCATGGATAGGAAGGCTAAATGTAGTTAAGATGTTAATTCTCCCCAAGTTGACCTACAGATTCTACACAAATTCCAACAAACTAC
Organism: Myrmecophaga tridactyla; assembly: GCA_004026745.1. Classification (NCBI taxonomy): domain Eukaryota; kingdom Metazoa; phylum Chordata; class Mammalia; order Pilosa; family Myrmecophagidae; genus Myrmecophaga; species Myrmecophaga tridactyla. The sequence continues at coordinate 32,911 of PVIY010007556.1, read as the reverse complement.
TCTGAAGATTTGGAAAAGCTAATTACCAAATGTATCTGGAAGGGAAAGAGACCCCATATAGCTAAAAGCATCCTAAAAAAGAGGAACAAAGTAGGAGGATTAACACTCCCTGACTTTAAAACCTATTATAAAGTCACAGTGGTCAAAACAGCATGGTCCTGGCACAAAGACAGAAGCATTGACCAATGGAATCAAATTGAGAGTGCAGAAATAGACCAACAAATCTATGGTCAACTGATTTTTGACAAGGCCCCCCAATTCTCTGCACTGGGACAAAATAGTCTTTTTTAATAATTGGGCATGAAAGAACTGCATATCAATAGCCAAGAGAATGAAAGAGGCCCCCTATCTTACACCCTACACAAAAATTAACTCAAAGTGGGTCAAACATCTCAATATAAGAACTAGCACCATAATGCTTCTAGTAGAAAATGTAGGGAAACATCTTCAAGACCTAGTAATAGGAGGTATCTTCCTAAACTTTGCACTCAAAGCACAAGCAACAAAAGAAAAAATAGATAAATGGGAACTCCTCAAAGTCAAATGCTCCTGTACCTCAAAAGACTTTGTCAAAAAGGTGAAGAGGCAGCCAACTCAATGGGAGAAAATATTTGGAAATCACATATCGGTCAAAGGTTTGATTCCCACTGCTGTTGGGAATGTATAATGGTGCAGCCCCTATGGAAGACTGTTTGGCGATTCTTTAGTAAACTAAATATTGAGTTGCCTGATGACCCAGCATTAGCACTACTTTGTCTATACCCAGAAGAGCTGAAAGAAATGACACACAAAGACATCTGCACACTGATGTTCACAGCAGCATTATTCACAATCACAAAAGATGGAAACCAATCAAATGCCCATCAACAGACGAGTGGATCAACAAAATGTGGTACATACATTCAATGGAACATTATGCAAAAGTAAGATAAAATGACGTCTTGAGGCATATGACAAGATGGATGAGGCTTGAGGACATAATGCTGAGTGAAATTAGCCAGACACAAAATGATAGATATTGTATGATTCCACTTTTATGATCAGCATAAAGGTATAATCGGAGGCTTGTAATACAGAATATACGGGAATTAGAGATACATAGAAGCTAGAGATGGGTGAACTGCTAGCTGATGAGGTTGAACTCCAATGTAAGGGAACAGATAGGAGTGAAGGTGATTCTCTAGTGGGTCTGTAAGTAATATTACCATATTGAAGATGAACAAGATTGAAAGGGGTTGTATAGACCTATGTGTCCCACTGACTCACACTAGAAATATGAATTAGTTCTCGTAAGAATTACCTCAAAGATATGATTCTTGTATAAAGAGTGTTTAAGTCAAGGGTATAGGAAGAAACTGCTCTTGCATGCTATGAGCTATGTTCAAAAGGAAACCATCAGCATTACCACAGCAACGGCAGAGGTAAATAATGGGGTGAGAGACAAGAGCTAAGAGGAGGTTTAGATTTCGTATTTGGTGAGGGTGTGTTTATTGGTTTTCTGTCTCTTGGGAACAAGGAAATTATCTAAAATTGAGAATGTTTATGGACTGTAGACTTTGGCCCTCTACATGATGCCCAATGAATGCAGGTGGCTGAAGGATGCACTGACAGAGAGGTACACTGGCGAAAGATGGTGTATACTTATGATTGAAGGTTGTGCTGTTACAAAAAGGAACAATAACGTGAGGCATGCACCAATGAAAATGAACATGTGGGATACGTGCTGAGACAAAAAAAAGCCAGAAACAAAGAAACAACAATGGTATGGTCATGTTTAGAACATGTTTATAAGGAAACAGGAGCCTAGATTGTAAGCTTTTAGAGCAGACACATTAAGTCTGGAGTGGTGATTATTATTTCTGGATTTTGAGAGACTGTTTTATATAAATAACCTGATATTTAGAGATAAAATTGAAGCCGAACAGACTGGAGTTAAAGTAATTCAGAACTTAGGGGTAAGGAAGACAGTGTCTATATTTTAGAACAACACATACTCTTTGAGACTAATGGAATAAGGGTTTATTTGATCTGGAACTGAAATTTTTTGTAGTGCATAAGCTAATTCAACCTATCTGTATAGCTCATTTGAACAACTGAAACAGGAAGCACAGAATAAGAAAGAGATCCTTTAATCCTGTATAGATTATTGTAATGCCTAATTACATCCTAGAGTACATTAAGCAGATAATCAAAAAGTATTGGCGAAGTCTCCTGAAGCAGAAGAGAAAGAATATGGAACTATTAAACCTTACCATCAGGGAATCCCTTGATACTGTGTCAAACTTTAGAGATACCCAAATCAATAAGCCATGCCCTCAATCATGAGGCCTACTCTTGTGAAGCTTATGTAGGTAGTGGAGAAGCTTAGACTACCTATAGGCATGTCTAAAAGTTATTTCTGGAGGACCTCTGTTGTTGCTCAGATGTGGCCTCACTCTCTCTAAGCCCAACTCTGCAAGTGCAATCATTGCCCTCCCCACTACATGGGATATGACATCAGGGGTGAAAGTCTCCCTGGCAACATGGGAGAGGACTCCCAGGGATGAATCCAGACCTGGCAACGTGGGATCAAAAATTACATCCTGACCAAAAGGGGAAAAGAACTGTAATTAATAAAGCATCAGTGGCAGAGAGAGTGCAAATAGAGTCGAGAGGCTACTCTGGAAGTTGCTCTTATGCAAGTTTTAGGTAGACCTTGCTACCCTATCATAACCTGCCAACCCCCAACCAGGACCATACCAGCCAATCCTAAAGAACACCTAGGGAATATATAAGATTCCACAAGGGTTCCGGGCACTAGAGTAACTTTCCAGAAACCTACCACCTCCAGATGGGTCCCTGGTCCAGATAAGACCTGAAACCCAGCCCAGCCTCTCCAGAACATCAAACAGTTCCATATCCCTACCCCATATTAGTGACAGACCCTTCCAATAGCAAAAATTTAGAATTGCCATAGCCCAAACAACCCCAAAGAGAGGTATGGAAAGATCAAGGTGATGGTGGATTTCTATATAGAAGATAGGACTTAACAAATGAACATGAATGCTGAATCACTTAATTAATATCTCTTTTACCCTCCAATATTTTAGAGCAACTAGAATTAAAACCTAAAATTGTTAAAATACAACCCATGTCAAAGTCTGAAATATGTTCTACAACCTATTATGGGGATGTGGTTTGAAATTTATAGTTTTTTGTATATATGTCATTGTTCACAAAAATTGAAGGAAAAAAAAGTTGTGATAATAAAAAAGTATTTAAGCCTTCTAGCTTCCTGTATGCTAGAGCAGCTAGAAGGAAAAATATGAGAGGTTCTTATGGCAACCCATGACAAACTCTGGGATCTGTCCTGTAGCCACTTGTTGAAGAGTGCTTTGAAAACTATTGATTTTTTATTTCTTTGTTTTGTGTATGTGTTATATTATACAATAAAAAAGTTAAATGATACATTAGTTAATGTTTAAATAGGATAGAAGAGGAAAGTTCCAAGATGACAATGTGCTTATCTTTTAAATGGATAATTCTCAAATTATAGTAAGGATGTTCTGGGCAAAGGGAACTGTGGAACTACTGGTATTCATCGATGAAGCAGAAGAAATCTCGTTTTGTTACATTAACAATTCAAATTAGAAATTATGAAGAAAAATATGAATCCTGATGAGTGAACATTAAAAGGTGTAGGTCATCTACCATCTTAATATATGGCAAATGAAGAAGACATGAAATTCAATCTATTCATTCTTTACCTATCTGCTACGAATAAAATATCCACTTTATCAATGCTTATAATACAACGTACCAAAGCACCTAATATAAATACTGGGATAAGAAAATAACTGCTTAATTCCCACTCTGCCATTTCAATTATATTAATTAAACTAGGACCCATTTTTCATATCTTGGCTGTTTTCTTAAACGTCAGATATTAGGTACCATAAAACTAACCACCTCAGCTTGATTTCATGGGTACTGCCCAGGTATTCATGGATGACTACTCATCCTTTCGTTTCTCTATCAGGCCTCATCTCTCCTCCCCTCCATGTTTTCCCAAACCATGACCATCCTTGCCAAAATATCGGAATTTATCTTTGAGACCTAAGCTGAATGGGTACAGAGGCTAATTTTGTATTAGGTTTTCTACAAATCTGCCTTAGAGAATTTTGCTGTAGAGTATCTTGAACGAGCAATGTAAGTTATAGCACTACTCCAATTGTTCAAAGCAACATTCAAAACATTACAAATGTTCTATTCAGTTCGACATGCCCCAGTTAACAGGGGAAGCTGGAATAATCATCTCATCTCACAAACAGCAATTACACTGAGGGTCCCGCTCCTCAGTCACCATTTAACACATTTTCCAGACATTGTGTACAGTCTATGAAAGATATTTAATAGCGAATGTTCAGGTTGGAGAACAGAATATATAATAAATGCCTTCAAATATTAGCATCATATGGAAGAGGAAGTCAATGTTTTCTCTATTTTTCCAGAAGGCAGTCTCAGGATCAACAGATTGTGCAGTAGATTTTAGTTAAATACAGAGAATTCTTTTCCAATAATTGATGATTGACCTAAAATTAAAAAGCAAAGACGAAAATATAGATCTACCTGAGAAAATGGAATCCTGCTTATGTGGATGACCAGCTTAAAGATATCTATATATTCAGAGAAATACAGTATTACCTATCTCTTGCCTAAGTACACAGGAATGCATAAGAAATGACTCTACTGAATTTCACTGAAACAGGTACAACTAAACTATGAAATAGGATTCTTAGGTTGTTAAAGGATGCTGTATTATATGTCATTAAATGCCAAATCAACAGGTTGACATTACAAATGACAAGATGCAGCAGGGGTTATTGTATTGAAATGGCAATGGAGCCCATTAGTCACCAGACACAACATATTCTCAACAAATACCTTTTTCACGTATTTCAAACTAAGCATTTTTACTGCAGTAACATACATATAATATATTACAGCTGACAACAGTTATGAATGACAACATCATGAGATAATGAGCAGATATCAGGGAACAAGAGAAGGTCAAATAATGCAAACAATCTCCCCTGGAGTTGCTGATTTCATCATGAGCAACATTAGCAATTCTGAATTTCTTAACCTTGGAAGTTAAAAAAAAAGAAACTAGTTGGAGAGTCTGATGAGTTGTAACAAGTCACTTAACATTAAATAAAAGAGGTAAAAACTATTAATTTTCTAAAAGTAAAAGTACTTGAAACTTGTAATTGACAAAAAAGGAAATTCCATCCTTTCGGCATAGTTTTCTCTACCGAACTTTATTGAAATACAGCCCTTTTGAGAAGCCACTCCACTCTGGTTCTGTGCAGACACACCAGTGATAATTAAACAACTTAATTTTAACTCCTGCTATAATATTTTATTAAAGCTTCTTATCTAGCTATGAGACAATTGAACTGAATTTCTTCCATAGGATTTTGGCAATTTCTCCTACTGGCCATTGGGAGACAGAATGGAAGTTCTTACAGGAGAAAGGTCAAAAAATAAATCAGGAGAGGGAAAATAAAAATGCATTTCTTTGACAGTTATTTTAGAACATAAAAGGCTTGAAAATCAAAACTTTATTGTATGCATTAACTCTCTTCTAATAGTAACAAGCATAGTGATTGTACATTGCTATAACCTTTTAATGGGTTAAAAGCTATTTCACATAATAATAAATTTCTTGGTCATTCCAAAGAAATATACACAATAAACAACTTGTATCCAAAAAGTCTACTAAATATATAAGGTTGACAAAAACTGATATATAAGAAGTTTGTGATCATGCAACCTCTCATATTTCCTTAATCTATCCCAAGTACATCTTAATTAAATTCAAATCCGTTACTGGAAATTAATAGATGAAAAACGAATATGTCTTCTTTTGCAAGAGCCATGTTATATAATTTGTAGACATATATGCATGTGAGGAGTACAATATAAAATGTATTCTCACGCAAATATTCATATTATAAGCACAGTTTCTAAATTATAAGAATAAGAAGGTTTCACATTGATTTTTTTTCTCTTCCACTGACCACTGTTGCAGGCGTACTGCTCCCAATTTGGAAATTAAAAGCAAACACTGCACCTGGGAATGGTGTGACTTACCCAAAGCTAGCAGCATTTGAAGAAAGGAACTAGATTTAAAGGACTCTATCCTCTGTAACAGAACTCTGGATTGACCCTCAGACCCTGCGTTAGAAAATGGCTCCAGCAAAGGGGGCACACGAGGTGGGGGCCCCATGCTGACCAGCTGCACGACAGGGACACCCCATGCTGACCAGCTGGACCCCAGAAAAGCACAGTTTGGAGGAAGAGACCTGCTACAGGAAATGTGTCAGGACAAGGGGGCCTAAACTCTGACCACTCAGTTTCCTACAGGTTTCCTCTGCCTCCATGTTCCAATACGCTGTGGGAACAGAACTCCCCTAACAAACACCCCCCCATTTTTATTACAAATTGCCAATGCCCCCAACTGCTCTGAAACACCAGCTTTCACTTGTTGTTGCCCAATTCACAAATCCTTATGTTATTAATAAGGCCTCTTCTTCCTGTTTGCAATAGCAATTCTCTTGGCACTTCTAATAATCCACACTAAAGAGGTTTATAGTTGGACCTGCAGACATCCCCAGAATTACTAGGATCAATGATATGATATAGGTATACTTTATATAGATTATTTCTTAGCTACATATACTGCAATCATAAACTCATGACAGTATTGTTACTTTCTTTCACCGTTGCCTAACTGGTTCTTTATGAACTTTATTTAATTTATAAGTTAGAATTTATTCATCTTTTGTTCAATTCAACATATTTAGGGGTTTTAAAAAATCTAATGCAACTTATTAAATCATAGGAAATTTAAATGTCAATATATAATATTATAACCATGATTAGAACTATCTTGTTTGCCTAATCCAAAATATTAGTACACTATAACATTAGATGTTAAATTCTACCCTGAGATGACAATGCAAATCAAAGGCAGAAGGGAAGCCATTTCAGACCCATTAGAATGAATAGCCATTGTTTAAAAAAATGGAAGATAAATGCTGGAGAGGATATGGAGAAATATAGGCACATCCATCCATTACTGTCTGACAGTTCCTCAGAGCATCAAATCTAGAACTACCATAAGACTCAGCAATTCCATACCTGGTGTATACCCAATAGACGTCAAAGCAGACACGAGAACAGCTACCTGCGCACCGATATTCAGAGCGGCATTGTTCACAGTTGCCAAAAGATGGAAACAAACCAAGGGTCCGTCAGATGATGAATGCATAATCTAAATGTGGTATACCCATACAGCGGAATATTACTCAGCTGTAAACAGGAGTGGAGTCCTGACACGTGACAATATGTACGACTCTTGAAGAAACATGTTGAGTGAAATAAGCCAGAGACAAAAGGACAAATACTGTATGATCTCACTCATTTGAAGCAATTAGAATAACCAAACTCATGAGTCAGGATAGAAAATACAGGTTACCAGAGGACAGAGTGGGGGTAGGGAAAGGGAAGTGACAGCTTAAGTGTGCAGGGTTCCTGTCTGGAGTGATGGAAATGATTTGGTAACGGATGGTGGTGATAGTCGCTCAACATTGTGAGTGTATTTAACAGCATTGAAATATATATCTGACTTTGATTAAAAGGAGAGATGTTACGTTGTATACCTAAGAAAATGATTGTGAAAAATCCATGGAACTGCACTGTACAAACCCTGAGCCCCAGGTTAAAGCATGGGCTTTAGGTGGATGTTCAGTTGTAAAACGCGCCATCATCAATTGTAACAAACGACCACACCCACAGCAGGCGGGAGTCCTGTGTTTTATGGATGACTGCCCTGGACACCCACAATGTCTTTCATAAAAAAGCACCTGATTTTAAAACATAAACATCACCTACAAATATCAAATTATTGTGTTAAACAGTTCACCAACAACAGGGAAACATACAATTTTTCTCAACAGACACAGATGTCTGCACTGGTAACGTAGTTTGAGAAAAAAACAGTATTTCTGGGATGTGTGATGTATTCTTTGATGCAAACTGAATTTCACATCTACTGATGACATGAAAATTCTATTTAAGACTCAAGCATTTCTGTTGGCAGACACCAAATATCTTTTACTTTTTTTAGTAACAGTATCTTTTGTTCTGCTCCTGTACTAGACTTCTTGTCACATTTACTTTTTTTAGTAACAGTATCTTTTGTTCTGCTCCTGTACTTGACTTCTTGTCACATTTTTAGTCTAATGACCAAGTTAGTGGCTGAAATCTATCACAGTTAAATAACTAAAGGACCAACTGCCAATTTGAAAACACTCAATGGATTTTATCTTCGAGCTGTTTTTATTTATCTGAAATGAAATTACATGAGAATGTAAAGGTGATAAATCTTGACAGTCTGTTGATTTATCATTTAGATACATACTGTAATTTGTTTACAATCTCTAAGAGTAAATTCCTTTGAAAAATGAAATTAAGACCTAATCACAGACGTAAATGAGTATTCAAATATTAACAGTCAGAATCATCGCATTATGATATATTTAATTATGATATATATTCTATTTTAATCTGCTTTGCTTTCAAATAAAGCTCTAAAATTATTATAGGAAAATAATATTAATTCTTACTTTCATATTACTTTAACATGTATCATGCATTGGTGTAAAACCCCTACAACTATGTATAAAAATATATATGAACTGTAAATATTTTGATCAATGTTGAACATAATGTAAAACCACACTGATCCATATATTACATACAAATGCACAGCAACCCTATCTTAATATTTATTTTAATATGCCATTTTTAAATGTTGTGAAGCACGTTAGAGATTTTTCAACCAATGCTTATTATAAATGTAAATCTATTTCAATAAGTTAGCATTCAATTTTAAGTTGGATTGATCTGTTTTTTGAAATACATGATGAAAATTAAATCCCAGATTACTTCTGCTTTCCAGGAAGCTTTTGAACCATGCTGCTTTCACTGAGTTTATTTTCGAGGAATGCAAATACATTTTAAAATGAAGACAAGCAAAGCATGATTTGCAAACGGCCTCCTGAACCTTCTTGGCAATTTCATACCTTTACTCACCACTCTGCTCCTTCTGACTTGAAAGTCTTGCTTAATCCCTGAGCACTTAGCAAACACCTCATCTCTAAATACTCTCACCAAGGAAACTTCTTGTACAAGACATAACCTGAGCTAAAACATCAAGGCAGAGCCCTTGGAATGTTTGTCCTTGAATCACCACTGGCTAACACAGTGGGGGGACCTTGGAAAGGGGCAGATTTCTACCGAAGTAAAAATGTTATAATTCAGCAACAGAGGTAACTGATTGTTCTCAATTATTTGCAGTTTGTTCTATCTTAGCTGTTCCCTTCCATGAGCAAGGGTGACAGACAATGTGGGGATTTTCTTTTATTTTTAAGCTATTTGTTCTCTCCAAATGCATATTGGCTCAAGTCATTTATACTTAGGAAATTCACTCTAATTTGGGGATCAGTTGGGAACAGACCGAAGAGCATGGAGTTCAGAATCAAACAGGCACCGCGAGACTTACAAGCTACTTTACCTTGAGCAAACATCTTATATTTTCAATGCTGCTATTCCAAATTTAACCGGCACCTGTATGTTTTTAATCTTGTTATATCATTTTGAATTAAGCATTTTATGGTAATGGAAACAGTTTTACTACTTGATGGTAGTAAATTGAACAATGTTCAATTTTCATTTGCGTTTATATAAGGAGATTTACTAAAATATGAAGAAAATGCTGTAAATTAAACATGATTAGGTACAATTAAATTAAAAGTGATTATCATATTGAAATTTTTCTTAGAAATTTTCCTTTCCTATAGCTGCTCTAAGTAATAAGAATCTAAGCACAGTAACCTAACGAGGAAAACATACTACAAACTTATACATGCTAAAACATCAGCCTATGTAGGCATGCAATCATTCTTCTAAAAGCAGCTACGTATGTTGGTTAATTTTTGCATTCAGCATATATACCACCAGAGCGGTATTTCTCCTTCGACATTTTAATATACAAACAACACTGAGTGAACAAAAGTGCTATATTCAGATGACGCTCCTCGGGGGCTAAAATCCAATTAGTGCCACAACAGGCTGAAATACAAGCCAGGGGGCCATGCGCAGTTTCATCTCCCACAGCAGGAAAAAGCTGACCAGCATTTCACCAGCACCATCTCAGCCTGGTGCCTCTCCACAGGCTGCCGGGATGTTCCACGTCCCAAAAGAAGCACTAGTTTGTACCTAAGCTCCCAGTGCCTAGGTTTTTCAGGCAGTAGGTATTTGAGAATATTTCTAAATTAATGCAAATATGTGCTATGGTGTTCATTAGGTTTCACTGGATGACTAGCATTTGTCATCTGTGCTAGGAACAAACAGAATGCAAAAGGCACATGAATTTTAAAGAAAAATGTATTGTAAAGGCATTTCACAATACAAACGATGGAAAGTATTGCAATTTGATATAATGCGGAAATTAATCTTGTTTTCTGTGTTTGGAGGCTGAATGTAAACCTTTCAAGTCTTTGGAAATATTTAAGTCGAAAAAAATTCCAACTTTTTTAAGGGAGTTATTTATGTCTTATTTAGAATACAAAATTATCTCAGTCCTCATCACACTGACATAAATGTCTCATTGGCTATTACCCGGAAAACTAGCACCGTATCACCTGAGATAAAGTGTGTGCTTAGAATGCTAGCAAATCAGAGGCACCTAAGCAATGAAACAAATACTAAAAAGAATTTTATAGTTTTAATTTTTCTAAAAGCATCTCAGTAAAAATCATAAGGAGAACAGAGCAGAACTTGATTGAAATTTCTTACACAACTTTCATGCATTCATTTCTATTTGAATAACACGTGGGGCTGCGAAGGGGGAGGGGTCACCAGACTTCGAGGGTCCTCCAAAACGACTATTCTGACCCCGTGGAAATCCACCAAAACCCCTCGGGCAGCCACGGCTGGTGGGGATCGTAAGACCCTCCATTGCCTCTCGTGGACCACCAGTTTCCCAGGATTCAGAAGTAACTTGAAGTTCAAGTCGCAGTAATCTACTGAGTGCCCATCCAGTCGCTCTTCATTTCCGCCGGCCCTGATGTGTCGTAGGTACAGGAGATGCCTGCTGTGGGCCCCAGCCCTGCCCTGGTTCCTGCAGACCTCGGCCAGCAGTGCTTTCTCCCACCTGCCCCACGGCCAGCTCCGCCCATCCAGCCAGGCCCAGGCCAGGACGCCTCCTCTGAATAGGCCCCCCAGGGATTTCATCTCAGGTTCCTGTCTCACTTCTCAGCACACACCCTGATCAGTCTCCACAAGCCGCTCTCTTCACCTCTTCCAAGGAGCCTCAGCGGGGCAGAGGGCTAAAGAATAAAGCTGCCTGGCCTCAAGGTTTTGACGTACTTTTAATACATTGATTATTAAAAGTTTAATAAATATTTAAAAAATAAACTTGTATATTTAGGAAAGGGGGGCTTACACTTCTAAGTGGATGAAGAACGTTTGGTTATGAAATCACATATTTAGCAACTGGACTATTTTCCATTGCTTGCACATGCTATTTATCGTTTGATATTTACAATAATTCTTATTTTCTCAAAGAGCAAATATTGTTTTCATTTTACAGGGTGCCCAACTGGGCTTTAAAAATGTTAAGCTCTTAGCCTTAGAGTACACACATTTTCACTGAAAAATGCTCTCTCTTTAATATACATGTCAGTAGATGATGGAGTGATTCACACTTCCCTCATTTTACAGCTGATAGTATTTCTCAATTATGTGAATAGACACTTAAAATTTATTTGAAACTGAGGGAAGAAAAGTATGTTTATGCCTATATTGGGAAAATGCAAGGCCCTATATAAAATGTATTTAGATTTACACTCAATCTTAGTTCAGCCATTGAACAATGACTGATTATTTTAAAATTCAACCTAAATTATAAATCTAAATAATGATAGTAATGATGGTTAACATGTGTTATGACCTTAACACACAGCGAAGCAGACTATGCCCTTCGTATGTCAGTACCTAAGCGCCCAGTCCAACACTGTGAATTTGCTGATAACAACACCCCACGTACACAGAGCCAGAAACCGCAGGCAGGGGGAAATCTGGCAGAGCAAGGTTCAAATTCAGCAAGTCTGGCTGCCAGATGGCAGTAAGCTGTACTGCCCGCTCTTTACTGCAGCTAGACTTAAATTCCTAACACACAACAGCAAATACTGGTGCACTGAACTGAGAAAATCTCATCTCTGTTATGTTTATGGACAGTAAGAAGGTCCCTTGCTGTTACTGTGTAATAAAGCATTTCTAGCTTTTCTTTGGTGGAAGGAATTAAGCCCAGCAGTCAATCAGATAAATAACTTCAGATTTTGATTTTCTTGAATTGCTAATTATAAAATACAAGAACTTAGAGAAACAAGCGCCTAAATCTCTAGGAATCTCTGAGTAAGAGAATCTAGGAATCACTGAGTAACAGCCTCATTCATGTTTGATCAGTATCTCAGAAAACACAGTAAAGCTATGCTCTTTCTTATAAATTATTCAATATTTATTTCTATAACTTGACAAAAAAATTCTTTTCAGATACTGTGTCATCTCTAGCCCAAGGGGCACAAGAATCACACAGTCACCCTCACATCTTCCCCCTTCTTGGAGGGTATGGTGCTGTCACCCTCACCTCTTCCCCTCTTATGGAGGGAATGGCGCCGTCACCCTCACATCTTCCCTCCTCTTGGAGGGTATGGTGCTGTCACCCTCACCTCTTCCCCTCTTATGGAGGGTATGGCGCCGTCACCCTCACATCTTCCCCTCTCATGGAGGGTATGGTGCTGTCACCCTCACCTCTTCCCCTCTCATGGAGGGTATGGCGCCGTCACCCTCACATCTTCCCCCCTCTTGTAGGGCATATACTTTCTGAAGTTGATCAGCTCCTCTTAAAATGGTTAATAATCATCGGACGTGAGAACAATTGAATTTCCTGAATGGGATCGTTCATTCCAAATTAACTTTCTTCAAGTAAAATATAAATAGATATCCATATAATCCAGTGAGCCAATTACTATTGTTATCTTAGATTATAGAGTAAATGCTGTGCTTTTTACTGCTTCCAACAGATTTCCACAGTTAACAGAGGTGTATTGTTGTTGACAGGCAATGTAGTAGAGTTAATCAAATCAGTTTTGCATACCATTCAGAGAAATAGTTTCTCTTTTTTCAATTTATAGTAGTATTCTTATCTTCTTATTTAATAACACTTTTTAGAAACAAAAGCAAACAAAAAATGCTAGCCACATTAAACTTATCCATTGATTTGAAAATGCATTTTCTCATAAATGTCTTTTTAAAAAATTATAAAATTCACACACAGCATTTAGCTAATATGGTACTTTTTCATTTTAAAAACAGACAGCGGCTTTCTGAAAATCAATGTTCTCGATCAAACAGTTTCTCCGTGTAGGACTGACACGGAACAGTCTACAGCAGTCTTCAGGATGCAGCTGCTTTACTCTCTACCAAACTGCTGCAGCTGGCACCTCCCAAACAGTGTAGGCACAGTGACCCCAGGGTCACAGGGCATGGCTTTACATCCACACTTCCTCTCAGTCTTTGACCATTATTTTCTATTAATCTAAGTACTTAGGTCCTAGAAAATAACTCTAATAACAGTTTTTTTTACAGAATCATGGTTGCAAACAAATAGATAATGCACATCAATAAATGTCTTTCTGCTATATATTCAGGTAAACCTCATTTAGCAGAATGAGTCTTCACTAAAGCTGTAGTTTTGGTTTATTTGCTTTAAAAACGAAACGTTGACCCCTCAACTGCAGACAGGTTGGGTCCAAGAAGAACTTGACCATGTTACTTAAACTATGTTTTCTTTTATTCCTATTGCTTCAAGAGCAAAAGTCATTTTTGTACCAGTAAAATAAATCCTGTGATAGAAATCAGAAAATCAACAAGCAAGGATGACATTTTTACCTGCCAAAGCACAGTATAGAACAGACATCTCATTCAGTTCAAAATACATTGAGAGTCATTTACAAATGGATACAACTCAAAATTTGCAACTTACATGATACCACTAGAAATTTTGTACTAATGTTATTAGAAATTTTGTATAAAGGTCAAGATATTTGAGAAAACTACAGTAAATTTTACATTTTTTCCAAAATACATGGCATAAGACAAAGAAATATAGCACAGAGCATTGGCTAGATAAATTAAGGGTGTTTGGTTTAGCTATCAGCACTGCCTGCAGTGAGAAGCTGGAGCACAACTCACATCTAAGAAAAGTAGAGATTCATTTAGAGTAAGTTCTAAAGCTCTCAGCAGAGTGTGCTTGAATTTGTTTGGGCTTCCCATAATGGCGTGGCATCCGTCTGTGCTCAGTGATGGCAATGAAAATATCAAAACTGCTTCCATGCACCCTGGTTCCTTGCTGGGGAAAGAAGTTCTACCCTCCTCCCATAATCATCTGAAATGAATTCTCCAGCAGAACAGGAGAATTTTTTTTTTCCTGGTATAAAAATGAACCCTTTACTTGTCCATGTTTTTCCTGTGTTTGTGCAAAGGCAAATGTCGTGGTAATTCACATGGACTCCCAATGAGACAAAACAAGTACAGAAGGACAACCTGCAGAATTCTAGAACAGCTCAAAGCAAAGGTAAGTAGCCAATCTATTTTTAGTCTTCTTACTACTTAAATGTGTGGTTAGATCAATTAACAATATATGAAATAATAATACAAATAATTGTTGTCATAAAGACTTATTTTAGCCCTACATATAGTCATTTTATTTGGTCAGGTTTAAGTGCAAGAGGAAGGGTAGTGATAGAGTATTTTCATATAGAAAAAAATTTGGACCTAAAACTTAAATTCTCACTTTCCTATTGACTATTTCGGCATTATGTCAATGACACCTAAAAATGGCACTGAAATCTACCTTTCCACATGACTATTGTTTTGCAAACAATACAATTATTCAGGGTTCTCCAGATATACAGATATATATCCAACATCATACCCGGAGGTTAATTTCAAGGACTGGTTCCCACACTGCACAGTAGCAGGAGAATTGCCCCTTGGTAAACAGGACCGATCACCCTACTCGGTTCGCTTCTTTGCCTCGTTTGTCCAGAGTCGAGGACCCCACGGTGTCTGGCAGTCTTAACTTCCAGGTCAGTGGAATCACTTTTGTGTCTCCTGGTGAAATAATTCCTCTCTTCACAACCAAAACCTACAGACTAGCAGAGCACAAGTCTCAGGAACAGGAAGCAAAACGTTTGCTGGCAGATCATGAAAGGTCAGTAGTGACGCGCCACTCCCATTCCTCCCCCTGGAATACTGAACCCTGAATTCTGGCTATGGGAGAAACAGCACCATGTATTGGACACTGACCGACAGAGCACGCAGCATCCAGGAGGACAGTCCCAGCCTCGACCAGTGTCGCTGCCTAGTTTGAGCCACAACAGGGTCCTCAAAATGTCATCCCGCCACTCAGTAATCCAGCAGCCTCAGGACGACCAGCCCAGGGAAGGCCAGGGGCTCTGAGGCTCCGAGCTCGTGGCCACAGCTCCTTCACTGGGAAGTGAGCTCCTTGCTCAGAAGCTTTATTGCACTGAATACCATGAAAGCGGACGATGCACTCTGCAAGCCCACAGATGGTAGTCTGGGCAGAAGCATTGCGTGCACCATTGTGTGCACTGGTACAGAAGCCAAATCTAAATCCAGAGTGTGTCCAGAGCATGTGTCCATTCCCGTATGAACCAAATGCTGTCCCTTCCACGATAGAGGCGGTCAATGTGGTCGACCTGCCCTCAGGTGGCAGGCTGGTCACCTAGGGAACTCTGGTGGTCTCTGCCACTGGCAAACTTTCAGGCCAGCCTTGGAGAAGAGACGTCCATGTGGCTGGGTCCGTGCCTAACCTCCATTCCTAGCATCACAGCCACTTTGTTCTGAGTCCGCTGGCAAAGGGGGGAAAAGAGGCCGCCTGGAATCCACAGAAGGGTCACCCTACCCACTTAATTAATAAAATCTTCCTCTACCGAGGTGACCTTCTGGAGAGCATTTGCAGGGAACACAATTCTATTCACTTTTTTTGCCCATTTAGAAATCTCCATCCACATCCCCTGTTCCCGATCTCCTTGTCACATAATTTTAGCTGTATATTAAATGTAATTAAAAGTACATAGTTTTACATACCACTGAAATGATACACCATACTTTATTCAACAGTTTCAATCATTACTAAAGCCTTTCTAATGTTCATATGAAGATATTCTTTGATTATTTTTCTGTATTTTTCATGGCGTTAAACTACATCAATGGTAACAGCAAAATATAAACCATATTTCCTAAATGATATTTTAAAAACTTAAACATTTACTAAGAACTTATTTTTACTTTATTGTCTTTGTTTTCCATCCTGTCTTTTTACCAGTATCAGTGGATATTTCAGATAAAACAAAAGTGGAACTCTACTTTTGAACACAACATCTATTTCCAAGGTATTCACTTAAAGGGAAAATGGAGAGCTCCATTTCTCTATGATCAAGTTTAATGATAATTATGAATCAAAACATCATGGTTCAAATATATATTAATTCAACCACCTCATATTTATTAACTCTAGATCATGAAAGCATAAGAAATCAGGTGTTTAATTCTTGAATCCCTAGAAATTTTTCAAAAGTACTAAAAATTAAATAACAAGCAGCAATATGAATTGTATTTAGAAACCTTTCAGTTGAGAGTAGTTATTATTTTTGTATTTTGTATTCATTTTACTTTTTGCTATCATGGTATTTATATGGTTTAAAGAATATAATATCTAAAAACAGTAGCTGTCATTGTTTTTCTTAAATAATTTCATCTATATTGTAGATTATGATTTGACTGTCTTTAATAGTAATTTCAGATTCTCCAAATATGAGAAAATAGCTAAATGAAATTAAAAGTAAAAAAAAAATAAAAGTTTACTGACAAATTATAATTTCAGTCTTATTTGTAGATAATAAAAATTTGCAATTTTCTTCAGGTATATGATAAAACTTGAGGTTACATAAGCAATATATCAGAGCATTTTTTTCTTTCAATAACAGTTTTCAGATGATTGTTCTTAACATTTAATTATAAAACTAGGTTAAAGCAGCTAACTTGCAAAAGATACTCCTCTAGGAAAAAATATTTTCCATAAACTTTACTCTTCCAACATATTGCATACAGATAATGAATCATTATTTGAATCTTAATGTCAGTTTATCAATGCTTTTTCTTCCTTAGGACTCTAATTTTTAGAAAGTTTGATTCTGAAGAAAAGAGTCAGGGAAAATCCTTTATGTAGTTTTGAAAGCTCGTCTTGGGGCAGCCAGTTTCTATGTGATGATTTATGGCGCAAACCCAGCAGCCTGCGGTGACATTCTCACAGTAATTACAGATCAGGGGTTGGCTGCTTGGAGGAGCAAAACTGTGTCTCATGTGACATGTCAAACTCTTGCTAATATTCATTTTCATTTTTACTGTAGTTCAAAGTTGGTGGCAAAAGTACGTGTTCTTATAAAATAAATGACAGCTTAAATTCAGAAATCAAATATTTAAGAAAGATTTTCTCGGAGTTGGGAACGAACATGTATTCCATTAATGACATGCTTAATAAAATCTCTAGGGCTAAAATAAGATTAAACATTGCTATCAGCTGATAGTATTAACCTGGGATTTGATATCTGTATCAGTTACGAACGCCTAAGCCTGATCTGAAGAGAACTGCTTACATCCCCATGCCTCCGTCCACCGACTGCTCCCTCCGTGGGCGTCCGTCCCGCCTGTGCTCCTGCAGGTCAGGCCGCCCCCGGCCGCCTCCGTCACCCCTAACGCTGCCTCTCAGAACGCGCTCTGGGGGCCCAGGCGGGGACAGTGGGGCCTGACTGTGGAAGTCGTGGAAGGGTGATGGACAAGGGATGGCAGGAAAGGCCATGGAAGCCGAGCAGGATTACAAAGCACACGATGGACGCTTCACACTCAGTTTGATTAGTGTGAAGGGCACACCAAAGAGGAAACAGGATGAGAAAACACGCATGTTTGGGGCCAGTATCGAGCAGGACACCTGGGTTTATTTGGTGCTGATGTTTGAATAGGATGCGTCCGGCGAGTCCAGCGGCCTGGCCCCTGCGGCTGCAGCATCACCAAGATGCTTTACCCCCATCCAGTGGCCTCAGCCCAGGTTGTGTGAGCAGAAAGAGATGTGTCAGCACCGCTGGGATATTCTCTCCTGAGGCTGAGCTACCCCAAAACCTGCCACGACCTGGATGGCCATGGTATCAGAGAACGAGGCATTTTTCTGCCAGCATCCTTACCTTTACACCCCGCAAAGAGGCCTTTCTCTCTCCAGAGTACTGGCAAGGTAACTTACTTTTTACCTCTATCTCATCTCACACTCCTGACCACCCTCTGCCTCAATGCCGGCGGAACAACAGTGAAACTGCTCCCATTAACGCCTGGAGCCGGCACCCATGCAGCCCGTCTCAGGGGACTGACTTCACCTCTGGGCACTGAGGCCCAAGGTGGAGCTCCCGCAGCCGACGCCACAGAGGGATCCTGCTCGCACCCGTGCAGACGGCAGCGCTCCGCTGCAGCTGCAGATTGTCCACACGATGCAGTAAACAGGAGAAGGGATGAAGGGGTTGGAACAGAGGAACGAGGTCAGAGCTGTAACCTGGGGAGAATCAATTTACTAATAAAGCATCAAATGCTTAAAAGCAAGGGAACAGCTTGGAAAAAATAGGAAAGTGGTCCAACATAAGGGAGACACTATAAGATGCTGACCCAAGGAAGAGTGAGGAGACATGAATTTGAAAACAACTACAGAGAAGATTCCAACAGGACAGCGACTTCACTGGGAACAATGAGGAACGTAACTCCAATAAGAAATATTTTGTAATTACAAGAACATTAAAATATCTTCATAATGGTTTAAGTAAACTATTCAGTCAAAATTTCTGTAAAATGCTCATCTTTACCAATTTGCCTATACACCTCTCTTTAATAATCAATCACAGTATAGAACTACAAATTCTCTGAAAACTGTATGCAAATTTGAACGTATCTGACAATTTCTAAGAGAAGCATAACTGTCCTAAATTCTGGAAGAGCTTCTGACCCCAAAATGGAAACAGTTTTTGGCCCAGAGGATTAGCTTTGGAAAGAGCTGGTTTAATAAATGTAGAAATACATTATTAATTTTGCTGCACAAATAAACACACAACTGGAATTACAGGAAAATCCTAAAATAAATATAAACAAGATCAGAGCATGGAAACACTCTTCCATCCTGAACTACAAACACGTGCTCAAATTGCCTTATCTCAATGATCATGTTAAAAAAAACCTATTTGTTAAACAATAAAAGACACAAATTGTGGTGCTATTTTATTTGCTTTTTATTAGTAGATTTGAGCTCTGAAGAGAAAATACAAGTTAAAAACAATTTGAATCACTTTAATTCATAGGTCAATTACATTTTTAAACAGTTATTTTGGTTAAATATTATAGTATATTAAAACATTACCAAAACATGGCAAACATTACTTCTAATTTGCGTAACAAATATTGCCATCATAATATGTCCTTTACACTGCTTATTTAGGTTTCTATATGATATATACAATATTTATTAATGAACAAAACTTGGTAACAGTTTATTTCCATTTGCTAAATCAAATACATGTTTTCATATATTGACTATTTAGATATGATATCAAATTACTCCATCCCTATAAAAATTAAGTTGTAAAATCTTGCCATGCCATCTAGGTGAAAGTGATTTCAATGTACAATTTAATCCAAATATTAAAAAATTAAACCGAAATACTACAATATAGAAGGGTTCTTATTCAACTTCAAATATAAGTCAGATACATCAGTCTAGCACAACAATGAAAAACTGAAAAGTAAAATTATCTTACCCGAAGAGAATAATTAAAAACATATATGTGCTTTAATTGCAACTATGAAGAAATACCCACAGCTTACAAGGAACACTGCTCACTCGGAACTTTTTTTGGAATCCAAGGTGACAGGCTATGAAGTAAGGAAACCTGAAAAGCCATTCTGAGCACACCAGGAGCCAATTAGATGTCAGAGAACTGTTTTTAGCTCAAAAATGATGGCACGGGAACAGCAAAACAACTGTCCTAATCTCCAGCAGGCATTAGCTCAGCCTGGGGGAGGTTTCTCTCCACTTCCGCTCATGGCACCAAAGTAGCAGACCACACAGCAGGGGCAAGGGGGCTTTGTCACCTTTGAATCCACCCACTTCCTAGAGCAGCCCCAGAAGGCGCAGGGGGTCTCCAACGCACATGTACATAAAGGGGCACTCGCTCCCAAAATAAACACAAGACCAGGTGGCTTCAGCACCAGAGCAGGCACGGCAATCCAGACCTGAGATTCCCGGGTCTCTGTTACTGACCTGCACAGAGCCTGTGGCTCTCCATCACATTCAAAATGTGATCCACGCATACATGCCAAGATTCACTTTCAAATACTTCTCATGCTGCAAAGATAATGTGCAATGCTTTCCCCTAGCTTCACTACTATCAGAACTAGACGTTTCCATCCCCATGGCCCATTTTCTCACATTTTTTTAAAAATTCACTTACAAAAATGCGCACTAAGTACAAAAAGAAATTCATAGAACACTGTCAATTCTGAAACAAAGATTTTAGAAAGGCAAAGTAACACTTAGCAGGAAAATGAGCAAGTTCAATCAGGAAACTCTGCTCAGTGGGTTGAGCTCTGTAAAACTATCAGCACGCGTAGGGTTGCAATCAAATCTCACAGCTTTCAACCCGGCACTGTCTTACCAGGGTGGAGGGCCTTCCTGCGACAGTTTCAGTACGCTCGCCCTTTCCTCAAAACTACAAAGTTTATGACATCTCAAGTCCAGCAAAGTGTATTTTCCAGTGAAAGAAACCTTTCTCAGGCAGCACTAGGTTGATGCCTGTGACACTACCGTCTAGCCATCCCGGCCTCGGGGAGTGATCATTTTAGAAGAATCTGTCTGCCTCGGACGTTCGGGGAGAGCATGAGGCCTTGTCAAGGGCACCTCGACCAGCCCTGCGGGGAGGCGCGGGGACGGCCTATCATCACTCAGTCCGCGAAAGGCCCCTGATGCTCTCCTGATTCTCCTGGTTCTGCAGCACATGCTGAGACCACGTGCCAAGGCAGTTACTAAGCTCATATTTCAGAGCATCCCACCAGGAGGACCCGATGAAATATTTTGAAAGTCACAGAACAGCCTTTGATAGGAGAGTGAGTGAGCTGTGATCACAGCCCTATCAAATGCCTTGTTTCAGGAGCTGTGTCTTAGCAAGTACTTCACCAACCTTAGGGAGAGAGTACCCTGGAATTGCTCTATATCTTTGGAGACAGTTAGATTAAGTCGTGCTTTTTTATTTCACCCATAGTTAAAAATGGGCTTCTCCTGACGAGAAGAGTAAAAATAGCGACAGGGGTATCTGGAAAATCCAACACAAAATATCAAAATTGACCACGTAAATTAACTTTCATTTTTATAAGAGACTATCTCAGTTAATCCTTTATTTCTAAAAATATTTAGTGTAAAATTTAGCAATAAATAAGCTCAATATTAATTAATATCAATGAAAACAAAATATAGAAATCATTGAAGTTCAATTCACACTATATTTTCTTTAGTCTGGCACTAATTAATTTTGCTCTTTTCTATCGAGAGGATTCCTGCTTGATTACACAGTTCACACTTAAAAATGTAAAGGAAATTCTAGATATACAGGTCTTCAAAATATGTGTAGACAACATCGTCTAAAAAACTATAATACTCCAACCTACTTAATAATGACGTGATTCCGTTTTTTCAAAAGTCAATTATCATTACATCAGTCTTAGATATTCAACATGGCAAATGTAGAAAAATAAGTGACGCATGACAGATAGAGACTGCCAGGTTGTCTCAGAACTCGTTCAACCTAATTATACTGACGTTGCATGTATATGGACTGGTTAAATAGGATAATATTTTGTGAATTCCTAGTCTGTAATTTAAGAAAATAATCATATTTCTTCCTCCTTCTTTATCGACTTCTTTGAAAATGAAGGAAGTGGAGTCTCTACTCTAAAATAAAGACAATATCTACAATTGTAGTAGGTGGAAATTGCACACCAGCGGTGCCTACTAACAGCTCCTAAGGAAGCTGAACAACACCTACTGTAAAAATACATCTGCCAGCTTTGAAAGCCACTCCTGCCCACCTACATATTCACAACCGCATCGTGGTGTCAACAAATATCATGAATAAAAATGCCAACATGCTGAAGCTAAGCGTGGTGTGGCTGTTGAGAAAACATCGTTCCCTCAAGAGTGATGTGATGTGCGACTCCTGGCTGTCCCCCCATTTCGGTGCCGCGGGAGAAGTGAAGGACAAGCAACCAGAAGCCTTCTACTGCAGCGCCCCAATGAGCCATTCACGTCAGAGTGGGACCCTGTGACTCTGCATAAAGGACATTCCCTCCGCCGAGCCAAGCAGCACCGCTGTCCTCAACATCCAGCTCCAGCAGCAAAGGTCAATGTAACCATCGGAAACAACCAAACAGACTTTTCACAAGGGAGAAAATCAATTTGAATGACTCACAATGACTCATTTAAAGGGGGTCAACTGTGAATTCATAAGAAAAGAACAAATATGATCTTTAGAGTTAGAGAGAGAGAGGTTCAAATCTCACTAACCTGGTGCAAGTGGACTAAGCTGCTGAAACTTGGTTTCTTCATTTGTAAAATCTATTAACGATACCTACTTTTCATGTTCTTGGATGACCACACTGAATGCAATAATGTACTTAGTGTCAGGCACAGAACAGCACAAAAGACAGTTTATTTAGAAGCTGAGAGACCACAAAGTGGGCAGGTGGGGACCAGGGGGACAGCCCCCGACGGACACTGACATTGCGTGCCCCTGTGCCTCAGTTTCCTCCTCTACGAAGCGGGATGACAACTGTGCTTCTTTCATACCCGTGTCACCACTTAACACACAAAATACTCAGGATGCTACTGGCACATAGAAACGATAAATACACTAGTTATTATATCATCAGTACCACTGCTTGGCGAGGAGGAGTATGCCAGTATTTTATATTAAATTGTTATTTTACTGTTGGAAGTTACCACATTTGATATTTTGAAGGGACACATTTTACCATCATCACCCTCTCTAGCACTGATTAAACTTTCAGTGCAACCTATTTATATGAAAGGTAAAATGTATGCACTTAACCTTAATTACTTTAAAGGTCATTTGATAAGACCTTCATTTGATTAGAGGTATGAATTAGATAAAATCATTCTAATTATTCCCCATTAAAATATATGATAAAGTTGTAAGTATTGTTAGAAATTATGAGTCAAGAGATCTGCTACCATGTTTTTCCCTTTTTTACTGGAAAACCTCATATATATTACATATTTAAAAGTATTTTATTTCAGCATAGTTGCCAGAGATATTTGGAGTATTCAGGGAATAAAATAAGACAAATAAAGGCTTATTTATTATTTATTAAAAATGTAAATGTAATTGATTGATCTTATGTATTCAAAGAACATTGATAAAGATATGGAATTGTTTTATTGACCACAGTTTATAACAGTGGTCTGAAAATTAGAATAGAATTCTTTTCTAAGTTCATTTAAAGAGCTTAAAAATGCTAGGGAGCAAGAGGCAATTCACATACATATCATTTGATTTGTAAATGTATATAAAATATACATATATTATAAATTTAAATTTATTTTCTAATATGAATAGTAAACCAAATATCAAATATCTCAACATATTTAAGACCTAATAAAATAATAGAATTACCAGTTGTTGTAAGAGCAGAGGACTTAAAGCTTACTTATTCATGTATAAGCACTTGCTTATTCAAATATAAATAATATAATTATTACAATCCATAAGTGTTTCCTAATCAAACAGATATGAAAATAGAATAATGGATTTTATTTATCACTGTTTTACAGTAAGAGTGTTAGTATTGGTTAATAGCATCCAAAGTTCACAAACGACACGTAAGAAAGGAAAGAGTTCACCTCACACATCGTGAGGGCTGTTTCTGTTGTGGTTGTAGTCTTGCCTTACTGAACATTGTTATTTTATAGCCATTAAATCAACTACCGCACTAGCATGGTGCTATTTCTGAAGGAGAGAATAAGCGTTTTATCGGGCCACTGTCCCTGGACTCTGAACGGGGAAGTGTTCTATATGCGTTTGCAGCAGGAGACAGCATTTCTGGTCCTCTCCGTGAGTCCCTGATAAAGGAAACCCCATGTGTGGGGCAATGAAGGCAAGACGACTCCCAGTGAAGTGGGGAAAGCGCCGACACTTCTGAACAAATTGTATGACTGCCATGGCAAAATCATTTTATAAAGACTTTTTTATCTTCCTATTGTGCATATTTGTACAACTGTTTTGTTACCCATTTAATTGTAAATTATTCTAAATATGAGTGAGTGAATTTTTAAGCAAAAGTTATATAATTTCAGTTTGCAAAATAATCATACCATGAAAATATATATACAAAAAGGGTACAAATAAACACTTCAGTTCCCATTCAGTAAATATGTGGAAGGCAGAGATGACTTTAAAAAAGCATAAAACCAACAGTTCAATTCTCCATGTCTGCTAACGAGCCGGGCAGGAGCTCGGCTGGCTGTCAGATGCCTCCAATGTCAAGAAACAGATAAAAGCGTGACACCACGCGGGAAGTTCTGGATATAGCGCCACAAGATAGAAGAGTCACCAATAACTGCCTCCCTTTTCCCAGCGGCCTCATCTTTCTTTCAGTAACGTCCTTTCCCTTTCAAAGTTACCCAGCAGCATCCCCTGCCGAAATGGGGCTAAGTTCAGACCTGTGGGAAACATGCAGAGCCATGTGACGCCAGGTCACCGTGGGACAAGCGGCCCATCCTTGGTGTTCTCTTACACCGCGCCCTCTGCACGGGGAAGGGCCACTCCTGCAGACGTGATCCGAAAGCCCAGCCGCGGACAGGCCACTTCTGAGTGGTTGCATGGGTGAGAAATAAACTTAGGTCTTCACTAAACCACGCAGATGGAGGGCCTCTTTGTGGCAGGAACTTAGCCGGTACTAAGAGTTTGGCAATTGCAAATAAAGCAGAAATGAAGAAATGCGTCTGGACTGTGCATGAGAGGCCTGGATTCAGCCACACCGACCATAATGAAAGCAGAGGGTGGGCAGTGAGGAGGACGTTGTGGTTGGTGTTTCCCAAGTTCTGGACATCTCTGAAGATCTTAGGGCAGTGACATTACAGGATCAAAGAGGAACTCTAGGAGAAGAATCAGATGAACTGGCCAAGGAATGCTGGGGTTTGTTATTACAATTCAGTGTTGACCACTCTGAACTGGACATCACAGAGTTCCCATACTGGTCCATTTTGGTATATTCTGGGTTGTATAGGACTAAAGTAGTCTCATACTTAAAACTGTGTAATTCTTGAAAATTAATTTTTCAATTCAATTTCTAAACTGGGCTCTAGGATGTCAAATATTGGAAATGCCAACAAAAGACAATCCAGTTTTAAAGCCTTTTAAAGCACTGTCAACGGAGCACAGATTATATTCCTTCATTTGATGAATATTTCCAGTGCTTACTCTGAGCCAGTTATTGTGCTAATGCTGGTGAGCTCTGGGGTTGGAAGGGAAGGGACAACAACCAGCAGCCATGGGGAATTTGCAGTTCGTAAACTAGTAGAGGTGGAAAGATTAGCAAAGACAGATTTCCATAAATAGAAAAATACATGTAAAAAACCAGGAGCTTGTTGGAGTCAGACTGTGTGTACAGGAGCATCAGAGAACAGCTTTATTAACAAACAAATAAATAAAATGAAATCCTGACCCAGATCAGATTCAGATCACAAAATCACTGAAACTAAAGTTATATAAGAATATAAAATACCACTGTGAGTCAGAATCATGAAATCTAAACGCATCCCACCTAGCAATCTGGTACAGTAGGCAAACCAGTACGTTATAGCAGTGTGAGATGTTCCTTCTGTATCTCTAGCTCAGAAATTTAAGCATATAATCCCAAACAAGGTGGTGGCCGGGAGGTCGAGGCAGACACACTGCAACCACACCTGGCAGTAAATGAGACTGTGTTTCCCGGTTATGAAAGGCAGAGAAGCTAACCAGGAAGAAATAAATGGCATCTTAATATTTTCAGGATATCTGCTTTCTAGTTCACCTGTAAAAATAATATCTATATACCATATGTGGTAGTTAGATTCAGTTGTCAACTTGGCCACGTAAAGGCACCTAGTTCTGTTGCTGTGGACGTGAGCCAATGGTACATGAACCTCATCTGTCGCCGATTACATCTGCAGGTGGCTAAGAGGCGTGCCTGCTGCAATGAATGATGTTTGATTTAATTGGCTGGTGCTTAAATGAGAGACTCAATGTAGCACAGCCCAAGCAGCTCAGCATACCTCATCTCAGCACTGGCAGATCAGCCCAGGCCTTTGGAGATGCAGAAAAGAATCACCCCGGGGAAAGTTGTTGGAACCCAGAGGCCTGGAGAGAAGGCCAGCAGAGATCACCCTGTGCCTTCCCACGTAAGAAAGAACCTCAGTGGAAAGTTAGCTGCCTTTCCTCTGAAGAACTAACAAAATTAATCCCCTTTTATTAAAAGCCAATCCGTCTCTTGGTGTGTTGCATTCCGGCAGCTAGCATACTAGAACACCATATATAATTGCCTTTGTTTTCAGATTATTTCATGTATATATTTGGAGACACGCAATGTATACATTTATATACACATACAAACATAGACACACACACCTACAAACGTAAACATAGACACACACACGCACATTTCTTTCTCAGTGGAGTCTTGCTCATAACTCACTAGAAGTTATGAGTTCTGGAAAGTTAAAAGTATTGTCTATTTCCCTATGATGGGTATTTGACGAATGAATCTATGGCAAATTGACTAAATTTTGTAATCAGTTCAGACTTCCCCATGGGGCCTGATGATAGCAACGCCCATGAGATTCCGTCTCCAGGAAAGACTGCGGCGGGACGCCTTCTCTGACTTGCCTCTTCCTGTGACAACGTCAGTCTTAACCTCTGACTGCTCAACGCGGCGGGGCACAGGGTGTTCACAAATGGAAACGGGGAGTCTGAAAGCTTTTAACAGAACCAAGATTACAAAAACTGTGGTCAGGGCTTTGCTAAAGTTACTCCTGGACCCCGGAACTGTCAGAGATTGCTCACTCCTTCTCTTAGGGCACCAACTAGTAGACGATTAAATCTACTCACGATTTAACACTGTAGATAATAATCCAACATAAACAATGCTGCATGCTATAGTTTTCACCACCTGTGATCTGTAGACAGACACACACATTATACAAAGGCTTCTAAGGACTTTTAAACACAGTCCCTAAAGTCATCAAAACGCAAACGAAAAATAGAGAAACACTCATGATGCAATGAATTAACTATGAGTAACTCCCAAGGAGTGCCTGTGTTCTCAACTGTGATGAAATGTATATGATGGTCGCCAGGGTAAAAAATATATTGTTTCATAGTACACTAAAAAGTACACTTTTATGAGATTTGGATATCTTTTTTGGAGAAAGTATTCCTGAACAGAGAGAATAATGAAATATTTTGTTAAATTCTCCAAAATATGAATATTCTTTCATTTTATTTCTGGTACATACTAGTGAAAAATTAAGTAGTCTAGTGTGGCTGGCTGCTATGAAAGTACCACAAAGGAGGATGCCTCACTGCTGAAGGCATGCCTGCTACTCAGGGACTACAACACAGGGGGTCATGGACATAACTGAAGTCCTAAGAGCAGTCCTTTCAGATTCTCCGTGTTTTCATGTTAATGTCTTCCAAAGCAAGAGGGCGCTTTACTTGGAATAGATATGGAAACCATTTGTTTTATTTACTTTCTAATAGCAGTAATGGCTGATGAATTCTCAGCGTGCTTTTCCTTCTCTATAGTCCATTAAATGTCAGGAAATATCCCTTACCATCAGCCATTATCTCTTAAATAACTTACACTCAAGAATCTCAACTCAGATGAAAAGGGGAGATAGGAAGAAAAAATAAGTTAAGAAAAGTTTACTTACTATTTTATACCCCCAAAACAGACATTTTTTAAAAAGCCAACTTATAACTTGGATGCCACTAAAACACTTCAACTTATATCTTACATTTTCACCACCTTTGACATGTCCTTTATCTTATATTCAAGTTAAGTTTTCAAAGTGAAACTGTAAACTCCACTATCCTTCAACATGTCTAAATGGTAATACAAATCACTTAAGGAATAAATTCAAACTGAAGCTGATGGTGGTTTTTGCAACATGAATATTAACCACAGTTCAAAACAAGCCCCAGGTAATTTCATAGAAAAACAAATCTAATCTGAACTACTTGAATTTCAGATTATGAGTCCAATCCTGATATAATTAGACGACATATAAAATTAGCATGGCCATCAATGCTACTTTTGTTAGACTTTCATTAAATTGCTCCCAACATACAATGTTTGAGGGCACCTCATATTTCATCTATTCTATCATTCTTAATTACTACACATACTTCAGTGGAATCAATAATATATGAGGTTGATATTGTATTATACATTAACAATTAATTCATTGATTTCCAAATTCCACACTCACCTTCATATAATAAAGAGTATGGTTTAATTCAACTTATACCATGTGGATGTTTGAAATATGCAGTACATGAGCCGCTTGAGCTAATCATTTGGTTTCCTCATAATGATCCTAATTTCCAGTCCTCTTAAGGAACACATACAAACACATATAAACACGTGGAAAATGTTTGCAGGACCTCAGTCCTGCAGGGGGTGGAGGAAGTGACACAACTGTCTATAACTACTCCCGGCTTTCACAACTGAGAGATCCCGTGTTCTCGATTTTGTCAATACCCAACAGAGCTAAAAAAAAGTAGAAAACTGCGTGCAACCAGTGTATTTATTAAGCATACACTAGGTTTGAGGGTTATTGTGTTTTATTCCAAAATCACATAATTTTACCCTGACTATAGCATAGTGTTCTGTCTACTATAGTTATTTTTAAGTTTGTTAACTCTATATCTTTAGATTAGGTTTAATGCATATTTTTCTTAAAGCATAGGGAATACAATCTCAAGTATAATTTCTATACTAATAATCAAATATAAGAGTGATTCGCAAAAGGGAATAGGTTCTCCATGTCTATATAGTTTCATTTTCTACACTTTCGAGGGCAGAAATGTAAAGAAGCCTTACTCAATGAACAAAGCAAGTACAGAATGGTCAAAATCATTTCAAGTTTTTTCCCATGTTAATATTTACTCTATGCTTGCCTTGGTTTTATTATTTCTCTGTGTTTCATGTTGGAGGAAGTTGAGAAATAAGTCATCATTGGCAGTTGTTCATAAATTCATCTTTTCTCACATAACATTTTCTAGTCATGTTCTACATTCCTAAAGCTTTATTAATAATAAAATATATTTCTATATTTATAGTATATCATATATAAATAGTAACTTTTTTGAAATCATCTCTTTGAAATATAATGATGAATTATATTTTCAAATATTACTAATTTTCCATATACCATTCAAAACAAAGTACAGTTCAAAATTTCATTGAGGAATAACTTTTAAAATAATGTAGACTACACAAAACAGTGAGTTATAAGAACAACTGTAAGCATTCATTTAAGCATTAATTAGTCTGAAGTATTCTAAAGCCCTTACTTATAAACCGGAGGAAAGCACTTAACAAAAGTGATTCAGTTAAGTTGTTTCTACGAGAAGTTCAAATGTCCATGTTTCTTGGCTCTCATCTAACTGGGTTTATCAATCCATGACTTAAGATATAAAAACTAATGCGGAAGATTTAAGGGTGAATTCATGCTGCATGTTCTTAATCAACTGATGCCTCATAACCAGACACTTCCAGCTGCAGACGAATTTTTTTAAACATTGTAAAAGATATAGAAAATAACTTATTGAGCAATGATTACCTACAAGGAGAAGGAAAACATACAAATTTGTGGTGAGGCAGATGGTCTAAATAAGGGTTCCGTATTTTGCATTCTGAGTTGTTAGGTGAAAAGCCACGCTGTCAGCATACATTTTATCATGTTAATAATAAGCAACAGGTGGCTCTTCTCTTTTCTATGCTCTCTGGAAATCATTTTAATAAAACTGTAACTCACCAAAATGGTAATGCTAAAAAGCTGATGTTTTCCAAATAACTCATTATTTTAAGTATTGTAAGTAGATTATTGCATGTACTTGAAAAGAACCATTTGATACAAATACCTCAATAAATCCTTTATTTGACAAGTTTAGCATACTTAATTTTAATGGACTTTTTCCTGAGATTGTATAAGAATAACCAAAAATACCATGCCAATAGTCTCTACAGAAGTTGGCTGCATGCATTCTACAAAATTAATTCTCACAGTGGGCAACTCTGCTTGCTTCAATATTTCACGTCAAGCATCTCACAAACCATCTGGGTGTAGTCTTGTTGCAGTTAAAAGAGCCCTACACCAGCCAAGCACTGTGGATGAAGGAAATGCCCAAGGCCAGGGAAAGAGCACAGCAACCCCTAATACATACTACATTGCAGAATGAAACATCAGCATTCTTAATGATGATTTAATAAACTTACTTGAGTAAAGTCAGACAATACGCAGATATTTAAGATTCAAAATATGTTAGAGAATAATGCTGACATTCATTTTTAAGACATTTTAAAGCAGTCATGAAGTAATGAAATGTCATAATGTAAAACACTGTTCAAATACTGACAGAATATCCAATAATTTTCCAAATGAGGGCATGCTAATAGAAATTCCTCTCAGGCTTAGAAAGATTGCACTCGCTTGCTTGACTGCTTTTTTTGTTGTTTTAATATTAGTATAAACTTAAATGTGCAAAAACATTAATTCAGCAATAAAATAATGTTTAAGCTTTGTTCACAAAGCATGTAAGACAAAGCCTTCCGTTAAGTATCATCCTTTTATATCCTAAGTATCTTGCCTTGTGTCAGTTAGTTACACCTGATTTGGAAGTAAAAATTAACGTTTCTGCAGGAATCTCTGCCAGAATCAGATGCGCATTAGATTCTGGTAAGTTCAGGTGAGGCGTGCTGGCAGAGGGTGGAGAGGAATTAGGACGAAACAAGCCTTCGCTTCCGTTTCTCCAACTCATGACAGTGTTTGCCCCTGCAAGAAGTTAACTCATCTCTTCGCGGTGTGTGCCGGCCGGACTCCACCAGAAATTGTCTCAAATGTCACAGGAGGGGGTATCACTGTCTGGGAACTGCCGGCTCTCCCTTCCCATCCTCCGGCTTTTGGCGGGCGGGCTGGGGCGAGGGTCCGAGGTCAGGCGGCTCCGCGCTGGGACCACCGAGCTGACCGCGTGGCAGACGCGCGCCCTGACCGCCGGCTCCTCCTCTGCTCGGCTCTCATCAGATGGAAAGATGACTCGGAGTCCCCGCCACAGGCTCCAGAGCAAACGCCGATCAGCGCGGGACTCCAGACACATTTTAACCCTTTCATCGCTGCCGTGTGCAGAAGCCCCCACGCCAGGCAACCCTGCCGCCAGCAGATTCTAGGGCAGTGATTCATTTTGGAAGAAAACGTAATCGAGTGCATTGCAAATACGTTCTGGATTAAAGTGAACGCCGAAACACAAACCTGATCGGCGATTTTACGTGATCTGGAGCAGCTCAGCTGCTGCCGACCCGAGCCGCGGAACCAGTGGCGCCTGGAGAGCGGCTTCTAGAGCCCGGCGCGCCCCAGCCTCCTGCGTCTACCTCCTCCCCGAGCCGTTGGCAGCCGTGTCGAACCTAGTTACTTTCGCGGCACCACGGAGGCGTGGCTGCTGCGTTTGCTATCCAGAAACACCACTCAAAAAGTTGAGAAGCCGCGGCCAGCGCTCGGGGGGCGGAGGGCGGGGGGCGCCGCGGGAGACTGGAAGCCTGGAGAGCCCCGCACTCCCGCGCGCCCAGCCCCACGCCTTGCCCTGGCACCGGCTGGGAGAGGCGCGTCGCGCCGGCGGACCGCCCCAACCCTCGGCCCGGAGCGCCGCGCCCGCCCCTCACCCAGCCCCGCGCCCCGCCGGGCCCCGCGCAGCACTTACGTCTCGGAATCGGTTCCACCGTCCGGCGTCCTTGTCATACTGAGAGATGGTGGTGAGCCACTGCTGGTCGTCCAGGAGACTGCCGCCGTCCGCCCGCCCCCCGGCCGCGGCCGCCGCGAGCGCCCCGCTGCACCAGGCGGCCGCGCACACCCACAGCGCGGCTGCCGCCTTCAGCATCTGGGCAGGGAGACACGGCCCCGCGGCGTCAGCCAGCGAGCGACCCTGCGCGCCCGCACCGCCAGCCACGCCGCACAGCGCGCGGGGACCGCGGCGCACCCCCCGACACCCCCCGCGCAGGCTCGGCGCCCAGCCCGCGCGCACCCAGACCCGGGGGAGGGGAGCGGGGGCGGCAGGAGGGAAGGAGACCCCAGCCGCAGGAGCTCCCCGGCGCCTCACCTTGCTCGGAGCGGCTCCGGGTGGCAGCTCGTGCGGGCAGTGCGGCCCCGCTGCCTCCCGCCGCCTCCCCAGCGCCGCCCGCGCCTCCGTCTGCGACGTCCACTCAGCTGCCGGCGCCCGCGCTCCCCGCCGCCCCCCGCCGCGCCCTCCGCCCGCCCCCCGCGGCGCGCGCCCCCACCTCCGCTCCCCCCACCTCCGCGCCCCCA
>PVIY010007555.1:0-81386 GCA_004026745.1 Myrmecophaga tridactyla | reverse complement strand
TCTATTCCTCACTAGAATGGCCGATGTGTGAAAACCAGGGTTCAAACACTGTGTGGGATATTTTTAATTTTCTGAAAGATTTATCATAGGACCCCTTAAATCGCAAGCTTCAGCCACATGTTGCCCCGAGATTCTAATTGATTTACAAATGTAGGCTTTATAGTTCTTCAGAAGCCCATCTATCATGTAAAACGAAGTACAAAAGGCATGTGGGTTTTTAACCTTCTAGATCTTTTTCTTACTAAAAGGAAAGGTCCTTTAGGATCAGGAATTAAGACCTCATTTTCATTTGGTGCAGCAGTGACACACAGAAGGCTCAGAACAAATGTCTGTTGAATGAATGAATGAACGAACTGGTAAACAAACTAAAGGACAAATAAACAACTTGAAGCTCAAGAAGCTGATTAAAATGCACAATCACCTTAAACCTAATTTTAATTTATCAAAGGATACATGCACATAGTCTTAAAAAAATCAAATCGTTTCACAAGTCTTAATACAAAACAGTAGCAGTTGTGTTCCCTCCTTTCTCACGACATTCCACATTTCTACTTCCCAGATGCAACCGCCACTTCCAAATATTTAACGTTTCTTCTGGTGTGTATTTACTTTCTTTTAAATAACATGCTTTTACTGCTACTTCCTGATTTGCCAGGTTTAGACCTCATTATCTGTTACCATCCCACCATGGCAGACAAGGATTTAATTTTCTTTCACATCTCACTGCCACACCCAAACCCACCCATACATGTTGCATATACACTTCCTCCCATCTTCCCAACTGAGTTATATCATAATTTTTATATTTGATCATTATGTGTTTATATTATTATGGCTATCAGATATAAGGCATTTTTATACAATTTGTTGTTTCCCTGGAGTAGAAAGCTTTCTTCTGTTTTACATGTACCTATCATTAACTTATCCTCAAATGCTCTGCCTTTCAGGTAAATATTCTTTCAAGAGTTTTCAATTTCATTTCTTTGGCACCTTATTTCCAGAGCCCCTACCCTCTGGTTGCAATCTGAACTGGCTGCCTACTAACACAGTTGTTTGGGTTCATTGCTTATTTGTCTTGGGATTTCCCCTTGCCATTATCCTGGGGATTCTTTTACCTCTCTCTTATGTTGAATACCTTGTTCTCCGGATCCCATGTTTTCTTCTTTCTTGGCAATTCTCTTATTTTGGTGGAGCACATTCTGAAGTAGCTCTCTGAGAAAGGAGGTACATGGGAGTGAAGAATTGGAGACCTTGCACCTATGAAAATAACATTGATGGTTTAATTTGATGATTTGACTGGGCCTGTGTTTATAGGCTGAAAATAATTTTCCTTCAAAAATTTGCTTTTGGCATTTCATTTCTCTATTGTCTTGTAGCTGCCATCATCTTCTAGCTGGCTGCTTAGAACTCCAAAGCCACTCTGGTTCTTAATCCTTTCTCTGAAACCTGCTGTTTCTCTCTGGAAGTTTTGAATCTTTTCCTTATCACCAGCATTCTACAATGTCACTGGGATATAACATTCCTTTTTTCTCCATTTGTCTGAGTACTCAATAGAGTCTTTCAATCTAGAAATTCATACCCTTAGTTTTGAGAAATTTTCTTGAATTATTTCTTTTTCTTCTATTTTCTTTGCTTTCTCTTTCCAAAGCTGCTGTTATACGATGCTGAATGTCATAGCATGAGTATCTAATTTTTTCTCCTACATTCAATATTGTTTGGCTTTTGGTTCTTTTTTTTTTTTTTTTTTTTTTTTTGGACGATTTCCTCTAGTTTATCTATAGACTTTTCTATGGAGAATTTATTTCTATGGCCATAAATTTCCAAATTTCCAAATCCTCTTTTTGTCATCTGATTTTCTAATGGCAACCTGTTCTTGTTTTGTTGATGCAATGACTTCAACTTTTCAGGATATCACTGGTAGTTTTATTTTCTTCTGCTCTCTGTCTTAGATGTTTACTCATATTCCCCTTTTTCCCATTACATATTTTCTCAAATGTTTAGAGATTATCGACTCTGTTAAAATTTCAGAGGGGGGCATTTAAAAGTTTCCTGAAATCTCTGACTTTATGGATAACACTTGTCACCTGGAGGCTTCACCGTGATTCCTGACCTTCCATAACCTCCAAGTTTTTTCTTGACAGTTTGCCATACTCCCTAGCAAAGTGTCTCCTATTCTCTTGCTGGAGAGCAGAGCCCTGGCTGTCAGTATTCTAAGGGCCAAAGGTGAAAAAGGGATGGGGTGAGCTGTCATTGTTCAGCATTAGGCCATCAATTCTTTCCCACCTCCAGGGTGGCATCAGCCATGCCTTGCATCCCTCTGGGTGGAGAACCTTCTCCATTACCTGTTTTAGAGATTAAACCTCCAATGCAGAAAGAGATGAGGGATTCTACTTGCTTCTTACAAAGACTTTCAATCGATCCTTCTGTTTTCAGTCCCTCCTGCACTCCCACTTCCAGAGAGGCCTGGGGCTGTCAGTTCCTAAGTTGTTTTCTTGAGGGGGGTGTGTGTGTGTGTGTGTGTATGTGTGTGTGGATAATGTGGTGGGAAGTTGCTTGCTTCTTGGCTGCCCTAGCCTTGCTGGCTTCAGTTTCAACTTGTTTGCAGCAGCTAAGACTGGACCTCTCCTCTTATTTTCCAGCTTGCGAAGTTGTATTAAGGCTGTCTCCTCTTCCATCATCTCTGTCCTTGTGGCTATGAGAAGTTTCATTTCACAGAATGTGAAAGTAAACCCATGGCCTTTGCCTGGAAATTCAGTTAGAACTTCTTTACGTGGAGGGTGATTCACTGCCTGGTGCATAGAATGTTGCCAACAAATATTTGTTGAATGAATGAAGGAAACTTCACATTTTCTGTGAAGTGGCATCCATCGCATCTTTCTAACCCTCTTCTCCTGGAAATGTGGCATCCCTCCTTCTTTCCAAGGCTACTCCTACTGCCATCCCCCACTGCCACCCTGTATACAGCGTGCTGTCCAGCCCTGTCCTCTGGAAGCCAGTCTCATCGGCCCTCTCCTTTTTGAATCATCACCAACTTCCTTTCCTTCGACTCTTTCTCTTGTCCATCAAACGTGCTTGGTTTGCACCTTCTGGTGGCGCTACTACAGGAGGCAAGTTTCCCAGCTCTTCTCTCTTTTCCCAGGCTTGCTACCCTTGTTCCTCTGCTGACTCTCCATGGTCCCCCTGACATCCTTATCGCCAAGGTCACGGAATTCTCCCTGCACTCATCCTGACATCAACAACTACCCACCTGCCCCTTGGCTTCTTATCAGCCTGGACTGGCTGGACCAACTCCCCACCTACCTGGTCTGGGAGGACATCCACCAGCCAAGCCCAGGTTCTTCCTGCCTCATCTGAAGCTATGCTAATAGCCCACTAGTTTGTGTTTGTGATTCCAAGCTCTCCTGGTTCTGTCAACTGTACTTCCCCATCAGTCTTCCTGAAACACTGCCCTAATTGTGTGTCTTCTCAGTGGCTCCTTGTTTGCCCACGGGTAAAGCCCAGCTCTTTAGCACAGGGTTCCAGGCCCTCTCCCAGGGCCTGATGCCTCAAGTTTGACCTCCTTGTTCCCATCCTTGACTTTAATGGAGTTGGATAGTTCATCATATTTCAGAACCCCCAGTCTGCATGTCTAGCCTCTGGCCTGGATAGCTTTCCCTCCTTCTCTCCACTGATCTCCTTTTCCAAATTCTTCAAGACCAGAGATGTATCCCCAAGCTTCCTCCCCCCAGGATTCCTTTCCCATCTGCCCCAGCTACTGGAGGTTCAGGGATCCTTGTGCTTTCATTCGTCCCAAGCCCAAGGTAAGAAACACCTTTTGAATACATGCTGCGGGTAAGGTGCAGTGGGACTTGGGTTCTGCACCCCATGGGATGAGAACTAAGGCCCCATGCTGTCTTGGAAACAACAGTATCTAAGAGTAGACAAGTAAAGGTTTGGGCTCTGCCAAGACTGCATTCAAATCCCAACTCTATCATTTGCCAGCTACATGGCCCTGGGTAAGGAACCTGCTTCTGTGGTCATAAGAGACCTGTTAAAATTCTATATAAAATTGGGACAATGCTACCTACCCCCAGCTTATAGCAAGGACTGGGGTTAATGTGTTGACACTACCTGGCACCTCAGCTTATAGCAAGGACTGGGATTAATGCACTGACACTACCTGGCACCTCCCTCTTTTGAGTCCCTGTGTGACTTGGTACCTCATGCATTGTTCACCTTTGTGTGTCCTGATCTCAGCACTGGGTGTGTGTAAATGAGAGTTTGAACAGTCAGCACTCATCAACCGTCTGTGATGAAGAACATGGCGAACAAGCCGGTGACTGAGGGGGGTGGAGTAACTTCTTCCAGGGAGAAATCTAAGTGGGGCCAGATGACCTTCCTTAATCAGTGGGATAGCTGGAGTTTGGGGTCCACAGTCAACTATGTTAGCAAGGGTTCCTGTGCTACTTGTTAATTAAATGAAGTAGCATGTGTCTGGATGGCTAGGATGAAAAAGCCTAGTGGTGGGAAGGGGTGGTGGTGGGAAGGGACCAGGAAGACTTTACTTGACATCCTAATGGATGTCAAGATTTCTGACAACTTCTCTGTTTCTTATAACTATTATGCTGTGAGGCAGCTTGCGATGGCACTTTAAATTTACCTGTATGGATGTCTATATTTTTTTATTTCAATGTGTAATATGGATAGAATCTAAATCCTTCCATAATACCTAGGATGACTGTGTAATTGATCATCCAAACCACAGTGAGTCAATAGGCTAAACCAGAACTAACACACTGGGATGAGAGGTCACCTTAATCCCTGTGGTTAGTCTGGGATATGCCAAGTGTCATAAAACCATGCAAGCAATACAACATATAAAGTTTCCTGAAAATGGATTTGGTGGAGATGCTGTAACTGAGAATTCGTTTGCAATATACTGTAGTGCCTGCATGTATTAGTCTTCCAGCACTACAATAAAAAACACCACGGGTTGGCTTCAACAATAGACATTTATTATCTCACAGTTTTGGAGGCTAGAAGTCCAATTCAAGGTATCCTTAGACTATGCTTTCTCCCGGACTCTGTAGCCTTCTCATGCTGCAATCCTTGGTGTTCCTTCCTTGGCTAGTAGATACATCTCTGCTTTCTTCACATGGTGATCTCTTTTTCTCTGGCTTTCCCTCTGGTTTCTACTTTCATGTCCAGTTTCCTTTGTTTACAAAGACTTCGGCTACCTTGGATTAAGCCCCGTCCTCATTCAGTTTGTCCACACTTTGACTAATAACATGGTCCCAGGTCCTATTTACAATTGGGTTCACTTTCACACCCTGACTCACCTTAATGTATTCACAGATACAATTTACACATGGGTTCACACCCACAGGACTGGGGCGTGGGGGTTGGGGGTCTTAGGACTTGAATGTGTCTTTTGTGGGGACATGATTCAATCCCAACACTGCATTACCGTGCGAATTAGAAACAATTACAAAGTTGAGTTTCTTAAATAGAATGATATTTAAAAGAGAAAGTCAACCAAATAATGCTTTTAATTTTCCACTTCATTTCAGACATTTCAAAATATATCAACTCTTCTGATCCATGCAAATCATTAAGAGTGAATAACATGCTGCATCTACAGGGAAAAAGCAAGCCATAGGCTTCTTAGATAATAGTTTTCATATCCTTTCAGACTATTATATACAAATTATCCAAGGAAAGGCTCTGAATTTCATGATCCTGCAGTGCACTGTTGACATTTTCATAATGGGGTGATAAAGTTCGAGAGGCCCTTGCTAAGGCTGTCTTTATCACGTTGTGCGGTTTCTTATACAATGCCTCTTGCCCATCCTGGTCCATCCAGGCTAGCACTGCACAGGTATTCAAGGAACTCGGTGCACCAGGCCAGGAATTCCTCACCCTTACAAGGTGAGCTGCAGATCTGCCTCAGGTCTGTGGCTCCCAGCAAGGGCCCGGCCAGGGAGAGTGCCATAAATGTCCCACAGTGGGAGAGTGAACACTCAGTGAAAAGCACAAGGCCTGTCCCCATGGTGTGTTAGTCTAGGGTCTAAAGAGCTATCAAAGGCGGGCTAGTGTGCGACAGATGAAAGAGACTGACTGCTGTGAGCCATCCAAAGAGGCAGGGACTCTGGCAGGATCAGAGAGGAAGTGGCACGTGAGCTGGCTTCATAGATCCAGTTGAAGGACCATCCTACCAGCAGGAACAGCACAAGTAAATCTCAAGGGAGCAATTGTGAGGTGTTTAGGAAAAGAAAAATGAGTGGCTTGGCATGCAAGAGCTGGAGGAGCCAGGGGGGCAGTCAGGAGGGATGCTGAAAGCCAGTCTGCCGATCTAGAACTTTGCACTGTGGGTTTCTTTTTCTTCAATAAAAAAAATACCCAAGGGATGAAACACCCCTTGGAAGAAACTATCAAGAGCCTAAGCAGGTGAAAGCTGGCAAGAAACCACTATGAGTGTGCCCTCAAGGCCTTGATAAAGGATCTCTAATTTTGCCAGATGGGAGTCACAGAAAACTGGGAAGGGAAAATGTCATAATTTTCCAAAAAAGCAGAAGTTAGACTCTGGAAAATACAGATGATATTTTTCATATTAAGATTGGTTCTGAGCAAAAAAATCATTAACAGATCTTGGAAGAGCTAGTGAGTAAACACTTGGAGAGGAAAGAGTCAGACCAACCTCATTCCATCTTTTTCTGGTGTTATTAGACTGGATTTACAAAGCGTTGTCGAGGACCGTCACAAAATTCTTGTGAAAGATACAGAGAAAAATAGTCAGGGTGAACAAACTGGGGCAATTTCATATTTAGCTGACAAACATAGCCAGAGTATTGATAAATAAATCAAGAGAGATGCTGGATACAGGACTCTGCCCTCTTCCTGTGCTGCTAATATGTTTGTCAATACACAGATGAAAAAGACGTTGAAGGATTGATTACGGCACATTTGCTGCTGTCACAAAGCTGTTTATTAGATGCCAGATTTAAGAAGATTTGGATTGGCTTAAACGGTGGATTGAAACCAAGAAAATGACATTTAGCATGGGTAAAGATAAATCCTGTCTTTAAGTTAAAAAAAAATCAATTAGTTCAATACAGATGGAGAAAACACAATAGCAGTTCATTTGAAAAAGACTGGTAGGTTTGTAATTGACCAGAAGTTCAATATAAGCTAAGAGAATACATCCTGGCTGCTCAAAAAATCAATCTGAACTGTAGTTGCATCAAGAGAATCATAATATCCAAGTTAGTGAAGGGAAGCGCCACCCAGGATGGTCAGTGGACTCTGGGGTTATTGTATCCAGTTCTGGATACCAGGATTCAGAAGAAAAGAATCTAGTTGGGGGTAGGGAAGTATCTATGCAGACTGGGGTCTAAAAATTATGTCACATAATGGACAGGGAGGAGGTGTATAGCTTTGCTTCAGAGAAAATGAGTTCTCTCTTCAATGCATTTGAAAGTCCATTGTGTGTAATAGGAAACCAATTTTGTCCAGAGGGTTCATTCCTAACCCCCTTCCCTCCTCACTCATTTGGTGTTTCCTCACTGTCATCTACATTCAATATTATGTCAAGCATGATGGGAGAGAAAGAAACATACTCAGGTTCCTATAATGCAAGGCAGATTGGCTGGACTTGCAGAGGATGCCAGGACAGCTTGGAATTTCAGATAAGGCCTTGGGGACCGGACAGCTGCTATTGCTGGAAGGGAGGAAAGATGGGCATTCAGAACTGAGGCTGCATGGGTGGAGGCCCAAAGCATCCAAGTGCCTGGCATGTCTGAGAGTCATGAGTAGGAGCTGCAGCAGGGTGTGCTCGATGCCAAAGAGGGCATTTGCAGCAGAAAAACAAAGGGACCTCAGATGGTGGACCCAATGCAAAGGCAACAAGAGAATGAAATGCCCCCTCTTTGGAGAAGTTAACGCTGGAGTAACAGAGCACAAAGGGGAAACCGGGACACAGGCTATTGCCACAGCTCAAGACAGACAGAGGACAATGGGGAGGTGAAATTGACCAGATCAAAGTGGCATCAAGGAAGGATGTTTTGAGGGTGCATGATTTGAGATAAAAAGAAAGAACATCTTTTTAATAACTCAAGCATTTAACTTTGAAATGGGCCAACCATTTGTCAGGGACAATATAGAAAGGATGACTGCATTGGCGGCAAGTTGGAGACCTGAATTTCTTTCTGAATCCTATGAAACTGTGATTACCTCTCATTTTATAGATTACCAACCTCAGCATATGTGCTGGTTTGAAACTATTACATACCCCAGGAAAGCCATGTTTTATCCTGATCTAATCTTGCAGGGACAGCTGTTTCTTTTAATTCTGATTCAATACTGTAGGGCAGAAAGATTTGATTAGATTATCCCATGAAGACGTGACATGCCCAATTGTGGGTATGGTCTTTTAATTAGATGGAGACGTGACTCTACCCATTCAAGGGTGGGTCTGGATTAGTTTACTAGAGTCCTTTAAGAGGGAAACATTTTGAAGAAATCTCAGATGCAGACGCTTAGAGAACAGTTGCTTCAGAGCTAACAGAGACACGGATGTTTGGAGATGCTTGGAGAGAACAGATGCCTAAACAAAGGTAGAGCTCAGCAGACATTGCCATGTGCCTTCTCATGAGATGCTAAGCAAGCCAGAACACAGAACTGTGTCCTGGAGGAACTAAGTGACAGCCCACAGATGCTTAGAGAGGAAACCACTGGCATCAGAAGTGAAAGCAACAAACTGGGAACAAGGATCAGTAGACACCAGCCACATGTCTTCCTAGCCAATAGAGGAGTTCTGGATGGCATTAGCCTTTCTTGAGGAAGGTTATCTCTTGTGGTGCCTTAATTTGGACATTTTCACAGCCTTAGAATTGTAACATGCAACTTATTAAATTCCCTTTTTTAAAAGTCATTCTATTTTTAGTATATTGCATTCTAGCAGCTTAACTAATACAGCATAAGGAGGTGTGTTTTACATTTTAATAGCAGCAATGACTCATGTATTGATTTCATGGAATAATCAACTCTTGACTTTGAGATTTTGTACTAATGGAAGTTCAGCTTCTCTTTGTCCTTAGAATAAAGTTGGAAACCTTTAACAGGATCCCGAAGGGTCTGCACAAATGGGGTGCCCAGTCACCACCCTGCCCACTCTTGCTAACCAACTCCTGCTGCACCAATTGCCTTTGTTCCTCAAAAAAGCCTTATTGCCTGAAGTGGACTTCTCTTGATCCTTGCCCACTGTTGCGCTTGTTGCTACTTGTACTTCTTTATCTAATTCAGATCCTCCAGTATAATCTGAAATTCTCCCTTTTATCTTTGTTCCCTGGCACTCACCACAATTTGTAATTAGACATTCATTTGCGTGATTATTTATTTTACATCTGAGTGTTTCTCAGACTTGTGTCTTCCAGGGAGAAAGACATTTTACATCCTAAATCATCACACTCATATCATACACACGTTTCAAGTCAAGACCAACATTTTAAGTAAAAATACTTGTTCTTGCCACATTCCATGCACTCTTATATTGTCTATGCTATTTCGTTTTTAAAAGCGCCAACTGGGACCCTTTAAACTGATTTCATGACCACCTGCAGTTTGGAAAACACTGTATTCTGTGCTATATGTCTAGTTCCAAATGCAGTGCCGAGCACCCTAGGACTATTTTTGGAAGAATGTTGAATTAAACAATAGATGTGCAAGGCCTCACGTTTCAGGGTAGTTTTTAATTATTGCTCTATGAAAAAGGCCACAGAGCTCCATTTTTTCCTTTCTCTTTTTCACATATAAGAACACTGCTATTAATGCCACTGAATGCTGTGGTTATATTGTCCTAGAGAGTATACATCATTTATTATGACGACAGCGTTTTTTGGACTCAGGCCCTAAGTTACCTCAAAATGACATGGAATAACAGTCTGTTAAAATGTTTGGGCAGAAAAATCACACATTGTTAATTAAGTTTTCAGAGACTTTTCTTGAACTTTCTCCCTAGATCTGTTTTAATGCTGTGTAGATTATAACTAATTGACTTAACATGCATATCCTTATAATTATACTAAATTTTGCTTTTTTAAAGTAAGATTTTACCGTTGTGGGAAAACAGAGCTATTTAATACTCTAGGTTAAGAATGTAATAATGATCTTTATCATTTCAAAAGCACACGGACTGAGTTTTGGTGTTATTTGTAATTTTGCTAGTGGAAGAAATAAAATCATCTAAGACAATCTCCAGCCCAATTTTACAGCTGAACTCTTAAACATATATCTCCTTTTCCACTCCAGAATTTTCTTTATTCCCTAAACTTTATCAGCTGCAGCCATTAAATATCATACCTTTAACATTAAAAATGAGGAATTTTAACATTCTTAAAGAGAACCATCTTTTAATAATTTACTCATGATTGTTTCCCTTTCAACTTCAAGAATGCCACACATCCACTTTTCATACCAATTATTCAATGTATTCTAAAGTATAAAACTGCAAAATGGAGTAGAGAGAGCATAAACACTAGAATAGAAGCAAAGTAGGTGGGAAATGGGAAAACGTAAAAGGGTAGAGACCAACTGTCCATCTAGGTGTTAAATCTTACTCTTCTCTACAGTAC
This sequence comes from Myrmecophaga tridactyla, assembly GCA_004026745.1. Lineage (NCBI taxonomy): Eukaryota > Metazoa > Chordata > Mammalia > Pilosa > Myrmecophagidae > Myrmecophaga > Myrmecophaga tridactyla. The sequence continues at coordinate 70,779 of PVIY010007555.1, read as the reverse complement.
CTGCCCCTCACTTTAGAGACAGAGGTGATTCATCTTCAGGGGTTTCCTTTACCTGATCTTCCTGCCACCTCTTTCCTCTATTTTTGGCCCCATTTTCTTTCCCTGTCAAAGTTCTGAAACATGCATGTCTATGTGTTCTCCCTTTTTTTTTCTTTTCTTTTTTTGCATAGGCAGGCACCAGGAATTAAAGCCAGGTCTCTGACATTGCAAGTGAGAACTCTCCTGCTGAGCCACCGTGGCCCGCCCTATGTGCTCTCCTTTTGATGTCCAGGAATCTGGCTTCCATTTCCAGCACCTCACCAAGTTGTTTGAAGCTACCTTGGAGCCCTTCTGCCACCAGACGGAAGGGCCTTTCCCAGCCTCATGCTCCTTGACCAACCTTGCAGTGAACCCTGCTTTAAGGCCCACCTCTCCTAAGCTTTCTATGCTCCCGGCTTCTGAAACCATGTCCTATGCTGATTCTCCTGCCTCTGTGACTGCTCCTTCAGAATTTCCTTCTCTACTTTTTCTCCAAGGAACTCCCCAGCTCCAGTCGGACTTTCCATTCTTTTCTTTAGAGAGTTCATTTACAACTTCTTTACTGACAACTTCCAAATCTCACTTCTTTCACTGGCATGGCAGTCTTGCAATTGCTACAGAGTATTTCTGATGGGAAGTTTTGCTGTCATCTCTTGAATGTTCCGCTTTTCCAGCCTCAGGGCCCTACAGCAATTTCCCTCTGATCATGAGTTCTCAGTGCCTGGTTTGGCACTTCTCCAGCTCCAAGCCCTGGCTCTGGTAATCCACATGGACTCATCTGCTACTTGCTTGTGTGAAAACCTCCTTGGGTCCCACCATTTCCTGCTGCACCTGGTTCTCGGGGTCCTCTCTTATCTGGCCCCTTTCTCTCAGTCCTATCCTGTTTTGCACTTGTGTGCCTTATGAGCCGTTCATTCATGGTCAGGCCACCCTCTTGACCTGTCAGCAAACCCTGCTCCTTCTTTCCTCCATGGTTCACTACCACTGTCCTCCCCATTGTCCCGATCCACTGAGGTCACAACCCAAATCAACAGCCCCTGTAGCCCTTCAGCCTCCACCCACAAGGCTCTCATTTCCTTCATCCCCTTAACCACCTCTCCTGTTTTCTGGGCTTTGCTCCCTATCTCCCTGACTAGGACAGGGAGAAAGTCTCCTCCTCTGCCTACAGCATCTAACATCAGTCCTTATTTACCCACATGCTAAACATGCCACATGCAGAGTGATGGACTCCAGGGTCCTGGCACTGCCACCCACTGGTTTCTAAGCTGCACTTCTGGAAAGACAGGTGGCTTTCTGCTTATAGACTTCAGGGAGGTCCAGAAGTTTTCCTATCAGTAACTTTTTACTGGCTTATTTCACCTGCTTGTGCTCAACCCACACAAATTAATACCCACAACTTGAAACTATTCTGACAATTACATAGAATTGCATCACGGCTGTGTGTGACAAGCCGCATACATGTTGTGTAGTCCTCTTCTTGACCAAGTCCATTCCTGCCTTAGAACGTCCAAACCATGTACTATTCTCTCTTTCCTCACAGTTTCTAGCGTCTTTACTTCTGGCCCTGTATAGTGAAACTCAGATAGTTAATCTCACATTTGTATGGGCTATATTGTGTGGGCTGGAAAAGTTACAAATTCATGGATTTGTGTGTTTTTCTCCTAAATTATTTTGTCCTATGTCTTCGCCTCTTCCTGAGGTAGAAAAAATACAAATTTCCATACGTCATGTCACAGGTTAACAATCCGTGACATGAAAGCAAATCTGCGTCCTAGAGTTTGATCCTAGGGGGGGAAAAGAATTGAGCGGAGTTTTAACTCGACGTGCTTCCGCGATGGTGCCTTTAAACGCAGCAGTTTCCAACCTGACATTAGGACTGCGTCTTTTCAAGTGGAAAGCAGCATCTTTTCCCGGTGGTAAACAATGGCTCAAGTGGAGTGACAAGCTCTGTCACTCGAGGCAGGACCTTTGGGAAACGTGCGATAAGAGGGGGGCGTCCCGTAGGACGGGGCCAAAAGGGGAGTTGCTCTGAGATGCAGGAAACACAGCTGGAAAGGATCCCCAAGTTGTCCATGTATGGTTCTAGAGCTGCCCGCAAGCTCGGGGACAGCGCCCGGCGAGGGTGTGGCGGAGGAGGTGGGGCAGCGGGCGAACGGGGCTGCTCCGGCGGTGAGGCCGGTCTAGGCGGCGTCCCCGCCCTACCTCCAGGCCATCCCGGGGGTCCTCTCCCGTCCGCTGCACCACCCGGACCGTAGACCTCGTGTGCCTCTCGCCCCATCGGCGCCGCCGCGGCTCTCCGGGCCTCTCCCTTTGTCCCTTAGGCCCTCACGCCTCACGGGACGCCAAGCGTCCCCGCGCCGTCGTCCTCCTGAGGAGACGGCCGCCCCGTACCCCCACACCCTGCGGCCCTGGGGGGCAGGCGAGCCTGGCCGAGAGCGCGCGCCCCCGTAGCATCCCAGCCAGTCAGGGCCGCGAGCCCTTTCCGCAGGCGAGGAAAGGCCGCCCGACGCGCCGTGGGTGGGGAGAGGGCAGGCCCAGGCCGCGTTCCCCCCGCCTCCACTCGCGACCACGCCCCGCCACGTCCCCCGCCTCCCCCGGCAGCGGGCCGGGTCGCCCTCCCAGGCCGCCCCCTGGCGGGCAGTGTCGGCGCGGGTCCGTTCGGCGGCGGCGGCGGCGGCGGCGGGCCCGGGGTTGCCATGGTGACCGGCAGCAGCCGCCGCCACAGCAGGGCCGGCCCCAGCGCCAGCGCCGGCCGCGGCTCGGGCCCGGGCTCAGTGTGTGGGTGAGCAGCGGCGGCGCGGCCGGACCGGGGAGCGGGCGCTGCCGGCGGCCTCAGCATGGAGGACGGCTTCTCGAGCTACAGCAGCCTTTATGACACGTCTTCGCTGCTCCAATTCTGCAACGGTGAGGGGCGGCCGCGCGGGAGGGCCGCGGGCCGCGGGGCCGGGGCGGTGGCGGCCGGGGCGGGAGAGCGGGGCAGGCGGGGGCCGAGCTTAGGGGCCGAGGCCCGGCGGCCGCGGGCGAGGCCGCGCAAAGTTGCTCCTGAGGGGCGCGCAGTTCCCGCCGCCGCCGGCGCATTGTGCTGGGGCCGCGGGGCCGCGCCTCGCCCCCGGCCGGAGCGGAGCGGAGTCGGGCGGCGGTCGCTCCCATCCATCGCCCGCGGCTCGGGCCGGTTGCCGCACGGACCCCCGAGCTGACCCTGACGAGAGCCGGCGAGCGGACCCAGACGGGGAGCGGAGGGAGCCGGAGAGGCCCGGGCAGCCTCGGGCTTCCAGGGGAACGTGTTGCTTTTCTGCTTGCAAACTCACATCTCTTCGGAAATTACTGGATGAGGAACTCGAAAACAAATCACTTAATCACAGAGCACTCCTACGAGGATGCACGCAGTGTTTGTTGCTGGTAGACCCTCAGAATCCGTTCAGATTTACTTTAATTGCGCGATCACAGTTTAATGCACTCCAGATCTTTGTAAATGGAAAGGCAAGGTGGACCTGGCTTCAAAGTATTGTCGTTTATTTTGTTTACTGGGTTATAGATTTTTCTGCGTTTTTTCTTTTTACAGGAAAGAAACATTAATAGCTACTAATATGGCATCTTTTAAAAATATAAAATCCTTTATGCTTGAAAGATTTTAGTCTCATTTAACGAGGTTGAGAAAGAGTTCCACAGCACACTGCATATTTTATCAGAACATGATGCCTAATAATTCATGCACGAAGTTAAGCATACATTTTATATATTGAATATATTGCTTCATCAGAGGGACCCGAAAGTTTGTTAGAGAAAAATAAAATGTATTTTATAGAATTTGTCTATAAGTGCAGTCGGAGTAATTTTGAATTCTAGACTCTGACAGCTCCCGCAATTTCTTTTGCAATTGTAATTGTGATTTGGGGGAACTTTTCTTGTTATTCAACACCTGTTTGCAAACAGGAGCCCTTAGCTGTAGCAATAAAGAGTACTGAGTGTGTTGCTTCATCTCTGTAGTGGTATTTTGAACACTAGCCAAAGTGATTTTCTCTTTCGTGGCAGAGTGTATATTCTGGTAGTTTTTATAGCTTATAATTTTCATATTAACAACATGTGGACCTTCATGAACTTAGTAATGCCCCTTTCGGTGGAATGAAAGAAAGTTTTTACTTTTTCCAAACTTAACCACAATTTCCTAGAGCAGAGTTTTGAGCCTCAGAAGGGGTTGATGGCAGGTAGGAAGTATTTGGCACTCTGCAGGCTTCTGGAACACTTTATAATATACAGCCTGTAGGTTGAATAAATGCCTCAATTAAATTTTGAGTAGTTTTCTTAACTGGCTTGTAATCAATCATATTTGAATTGGTAGTTTTGATCTACAAGTTAAGTAGATCTGTCCTCATTACAGCTTATGATAAAATTTTCCCTGTGTTGGTGGTAAAAGATGTATGAAATGACTTCCAGGCATAAAGGTATTAAAAAATCAATATGTGGTCATTGACCGTTTGACCTGGGGTATGAAAATGAACCTAGATATTTTTGTTTTAGCAGTTGTTTTGGGGCCTGGTCATATTGTTCGTAAATAGCAATTCAGTCACAAAGTTGACCTCCACATCTGTTCATGAATTGTTTCAGCCATTTCCAATGAGTTGCTAGTTTAGACATATTATGGTATATAACTGATAATGGTGTCTAGAAGAAAGTAAAAACTAGCTCTTATGTATTGTCTAGGTAACAGTGTTGAGAAAATCTCTTTTAAATAACTAGAATTAAGCAGTAAGATCACTTCAGAACACAAATTATAACTGTTGAATTGCTTTTCTCAAAAAACCCTTATCTGTGTTTATTATTTTTTAAGAAGTAAGTTCAGAGCAAGAGTAGCTTACGGCGGGACAGAAATGAATGCTAACTGATGATGTCTTAGGCAACAGATGTTTTGATGTAAAATTGTTCATTTTAAGAGACCTCCATTAAGTAAAGTATACATGAATACAATTCAGTTAATTAGTATGATGATTCAGTGAAAACAGTGGAACACAGAAACGGCATTCACAACGACTAAATTAAACATTTGGATATTTCATTAGCTACGTTGGACTTTTTCTTTTCTTTTTAAATAGAGATTTGCATTACAATGGCAAGATACAACAGCATAACATATAAACTCAGACATTATCTTAGTTGAACATGCTCCTTGCTTTTGATAGTGAGAGAAACTAAAAAAGAACTAGTTAGATCTTTCAGCTAGCTTCAGAAAATTTAATCCATGCTTGTTATTTGGATGACAGTTACAGTTTAATTCCATCTACTGGGATAAAGATAGGAGATAGGATATAAATGAGAAGGGAGAAAGAGATAACTGCTCTAATGAATGAACTTTCTATCTTATTATATTGTCTTCTTGCCTTCTCTCCTACTTCATTTGTATGAAAAGTGATCTTACTGTTTAATTCTAGTTATTTAAAAGAGATTTTTTGCAAAAGTATAAATGAAAAGTTAAGCAGTATCGAGACTCCTGAAAAGGCTGTTCGTTCTCATCCCTTTACTGGAAAATCTGTGCAATGTTTTTCCTTCTAAGTATTTAGAACTCTGTAAAGTGAGCTAGAAGTCACGAACTTCTAATGCTGTCAGAAAAACTACAGTAATGGAAAAGTGGACGAGAACTGTCATTTATAACCCTCCCTTGGGGTCAGCTTTGTTTCTTCTCCCCTTGCCCATTGGGAAAATGAGGTCCAAAGAATTTGGATGCCATTCTGAATTTTTATATGTACTATATATAAATATCTTTGTATCTGTTATATGGTATTTATTTTAAAGTATACAATTAAGTGGCTTTTAGTAAATTCACAGAATTGTACAAGCATCAGCACTATCTAAATTTTGAATATTTCATTACCCCACAAAGAAACTCTGTTACCATTAGTGGTCACTCCCCTCCCCCTTCCCCACTGACAATCACTGATCTACTTTCTGTCTCCATAAACTTGCCTATTCTGGACATTTCATATAAAACGACTCATACAATAATTTACCCTTTGCATCTAACTTCTTTTACTTAGCATAATGTTTTCAAGGTTCACCCATGTTGTAGCATGTATCAATACTTCATTGCTTTTTATTGCCAAACAATATTCCATTGTATGGCTACATCACCTTTTATTTATCCATCCATCAGTTGATAGACATTTGGGTTGTTTCAGTTGATAGACATTTGGGTTGTTTCTACTTTTTGACTATTAGTAATAATACCACTATGAAGATTCGTGTACAAGTCTCTTGTGTGGATAAATGTTTTCATTTCTTTTGCGTACATACCTAGGAATGAAATTGCTGGGTAATTCTATTTGTTTAACATTTTGAGAACCAGTCTGAATTTTTTGAAATCTAAATATCAAGTGCTTTCACTGCACTTGCTGATAAAAGAAAAGGGAGTAAAGGAAATGGGTGAAAGAGGGAAAGAAGTGAGTGCAAAGAATACAATTTTCTTGTTTTGCTTCTGTGAGTAACTTTAGGTACGTACTTTCATCAGTAAAGTACATAGCTCACTAAAATCCATAAATGTACATCCTTGCTCAGTTACCATAGGTTATAAAAATCACAATGTTTGAAGGGACTAACAGGTAATCTCACGCCATAGCTGAATTTTTTAAGCCTTTATGCTGTTTCTTCAAAGTAAAACTTATTCAGGAATCCAGTCATGGAGCAGATCAACTTAGAGCTGCTCTAGCTGAAGTGAGGAGAGGGCAGTGCTCCTTTTTCCCCTTGTGCCCACTCCCTACACAGATTCATACCTGTGCCCCTCTAGTGTTTGAAATCTCCCCTCCTTGGGGGATGCTGGAAAGGTTATTCAACCTGTGCTTGAGCAGTTCCAAGAGACTGGAAACTTCTCTGTGAGATCCATTCCTTCTTTGGACAGTTCAAACGGACACTCCTATATGCAGTCAAAAATTGGCCCAAGTTCTCCTATTGGGTGCATATAAAATAGGTCAAGTCTCTTTCCATATACTGGGTCATCACATTTTTTAAGATAGTCATGATAGCTCTCTCTCTCTCTCAAGTCTTCTTCTAGCGAAACATCACCATTTTGTGTTTTTCTTTAAATTTTTTAGCATTCCTCATGAGATACAGTTTTAGACCCTTAGTCTTCCTGGCTTGCCTCATCTACACCTGTTCTCCTTTGTCTGTATCCCTTTTTAAATTTGACATAACTGAACATGGTATTCCAGGAATGGTTTTTAAACAATGCTAAATGGAACAGGATATTCCACCTCTCTTATTCTAAAGTCCTTGCTTCTAATAATGCAGACTAGTATCATATTAGCTCTTTTGCTTGTTACATGACATTATTGCCTCTTGTCTGTTTTACACGTACTGTTGCTGAGCCTTTTATTTTCTTCTACTTATTTTTATTTGGAGGCGGGGCAGCAAGTGTAATACCTTACAGTGTATGCTTACTAATTCTGTAGTGTTGGATTCAGACCATATTTCCAGTCCTTTAAATTCGTTTGACTCAACGAGTCTCTAGTGTCTAAGAGCAAGAGGGGAATCCCTGCATACCCATCCATTGAGTCTGAGTTTCCCCCAGCAGGCCTCAGTCGCCGAGCCATGTTGGATTACAACATGATTGTAATCTCTTGTATTACTCGAATAATCCCAATGTTCATAGAAGATATTTTAACTTTATAATAACATGGAAGTTGAACATTTCCTTAAAGGGTTATGATTCTGGCTTATAGCCTTTTCTCCATCTTTCCTTGAAAGGTGTTGTGAGAGATCTTAGCAAATATTTTATAAAGCCTGCATATAGGATACCTGCGGTTTCCTGACCCTCCCTGGTGTCTTCTTCCTTAGGTGCCTCTTGTTAGTGACCATGGCAGTTGGAGTCTGCACTGCTTGCTACTCCTAACCACATTTTGAAATTGACTGTAATAATCCCTCAAGATACTGCAGGTTATTTTTTTCTAGTTTTGAAATGGAAAATCATTTTAATTTCTGAGCATTTATATATTTGGGGAATTTATAATAATTTATTTAAATATCCTTCAAAGGCTGTAATACAGCTTTCTCTTAACTATAATTTAAGATAGAATTTTCAAGTTGACACTGGTGTTAAAACAGGATTAATAAAAAAATTTTAATTGATAAAAAAATTAAAAAAAAAACCCACAGGATTAAGAAACTTCTCTGAGAGGAAATTGTCTGTGACAATATGAAGCATTTTCAGACCTCTTTTGCAGTTTTATGTGGGATAGAGTACAGAATGACATAGGCCTATCTATGATAGCAAAATCAGAAGAGAATGTTTTCATGGAAAAAATTTTGACCTAAGAAAGAACAAAACAAGCACCCATGCTAAGTGAGAATTTCTAATTGATACACGCAGCAACACCCCACCCGGTAAAGAATTTATTTTATAGCCAAACCACAAGCTTTTATGACATTATAAATAAATCCAAACATTTTTGTGGAAAATCCATAAAACTCTCTTTAAAAAGTACCTGTTGGCTGGTTGCTGTTAATTTCTGAGATTGTATAAGCCCTTTCCTGTTATCTCCTAAAAAAAAGAAACATTTTAGTGTGGTAGAGGAGTAGATAAGAAAAGAGAAATCCCATCTTTGTTTCTAGTATGACAGTCTGTTCATGCTGTAAAACTAGTAGCATGAAAAACTTAATCATAGCTAACACGGAGAACTGTCAATTAAAGCATTGCTCTTCCTAGTAAAGCATTCTCTTCAAGGACTTAAAGTCAGTGGTATTTTGTACTGCTTACAAAAATGTTTTCAGGGATAAATCATTATTATTCATCTTTAAAATCCTAGATTATTAGAAGAGAGTTTACGGTATTCACAAAATGTAAAATGTTTTAAATGCCTTCAGAAATACTGATAATTAAAAAGAAAAAGGCTGTGGCAATATAAAAAGTATGCTATAAAATCTAAATGCTGTGTAATTAATATGACTCTCCCCCAAGAAGCTTTGTGTTTTTCTCACTAGATGTTTGATGCATTCATTTAATATTCTGCTGAATGCAGTGCTTTTATTTTAATGTAGTCTCGGATTGAGGGTGTCCTTAAGTTCTGGCAGAAGCAAGTGCACATCCTGTTTGGCTTACTTTAAAGGAATAGTGCTTCAGAATAGTTTATTCTTCGTTAAAGTATTTTTATTTTTTTATTTTTAAAGAGTTAGGTAGACACACTTAGAATTTTGTTTACTCCAAGGCTCTCTATCATCGGAAAATAGTGTTGGTGTGGAAAAGCACATTTTTGCAGAACACCTTGTTGTATCTTAAAATGCAATCATATATTTACTCTGCCAGCTTTCTAGAAAGTGCTTAAATTCTCTGTCTTTAATAAACTACCTGATTGTGCAGAAGTAAATTGGACTCTAGGTTTGGATGGTGCAAAAGGGTGCGAACTCAGCCCGGAGTCTGCCAAGCTGGGAGTCTGATAGGAGGCCTTGCCTGCCTGCAGAGGAGGCTGCACCCTCCGATGCAGAACTGCAAGTCAACCTGCTTCCAAGGGTCAGCAGCCAGCTCACAACTCCTGGGAGGCCCAGCTGTGCATTTACTGCAGAGTGGTCCAGGCCTAGCCATGTCCTGGGTTCTATGCATCCTCTGCAGGGGCAGGGTCCATTAACCTGGACTGCAAACTATTCCCACAAATAATTTCAAGGACGATGGACAACACATAGTGAAATATAGGAGGGTTGAAATGGATTGGCAAGTGTTCATGGGGAGGCCTTAAAGTCCACTCTTTACAAATGGAATCCATTTTTGAATATGTACAGTGTGCCAGGGACCATTAAAAATGTTTAAACCATAGTCATCCCTATAGATTTTTCTAGGTGCCATCTTAGTCTCCTCTCTTTCCCCCACCTTCACATAGAATTGGCTCAGTGGGTTCTGCTCCTCAAATATCTGATAATCCACCCCTTCTGCCCTAGCTCAGACCTTCATCAGTGATCACTGGTTTTTTCCCTTTCTTTCTTTCTGTTTTATTAACAGTAACCTCAAACTCTTCTTTCTGCCTCCAGTCTCAACCCCTTCCAGTTCATCTCTTTTTCATTAAACAAGTATTTGAGAACCCACCATGCTCGTTATTACACTGTTCTAGGGTCCCAGTGATGGATGAGATCGACATGGTCCTTGCCCTGAGGAAGCTTACATGAACATCTGGAGCTAGACGTTGCACAGCTATTTTTACTGTGAGTTAGTGTGTGTACCTGTGACATTTAACCCTTCTTGTCACCAAAGAACCAGTATTTTGGCATTAAGAAGAAAAGGTATTTCAGGGAACGTTGTTCCTGTATCTATTCAAAACCAGAAATGAATAGAGGGTGGCGAGGAGACTGACCTGGTATAAATCAAAAGTCATCTGTACAGACATGATGAGTTTAGAATGCGTCTAGATGGGCACAACTTCTCTTGAGTCAGTAAGTAGAAACATTTGCAAAAACATTGATGATTTAACAAGCTTAAAGCAAATTATTTTTAGCCAAAATAATTGATACCATGAAATAGTGGTTGCCAAAACTAACATTTTAACAATAAGAAGGCTTTAAGTATTGAATCAGCCCCTCAAAAGTTATTTGATATTATAAGAATTTTGCCATTCTTAGAAAATGTGCTCTAGTTGAGAAACTGTTGAATTGAATTAGGAGTCTCTAATGCTACAGCATTATTATGTAGTTTAGATCCAATTATAGCATCACAGAGAGTTGAAAATCCTTAGGAATATGACTTAGTGATGACACTTGTAGTGCTTAACCATCCTGTGTGTAAGCTGTGCAGACTGCTCCCTGGGGATTTTTTGGGAGATCTAATAAAGGTGATGATCTGCTAGCATGGCATCACTGAATTTGTCCTTTAGAAAGTAATTAAGCAGGATTGCCCACACTTCACTGCCCTCAAAGAATAAAATCTCACTTAGTTTGTCATTTCTTTGCCTTCCTTGAAAATGGCCTTTCAATGATTTGATAAAATTTAATTATGGAAATTAAATTTTATAATTACATAAAAATATGTGTTCACATTATGTCTTGTACTTAATTATAGCTCTCATGCCACACAGTTATCATTTCCCATCCAAACTTGTGCTGTTTGGAGGTAGAGACCAGGTCTTCTTATTCATCGTTCTCTGCCTAGTGCCAGACCTACATACATAGGCTGTGTGGGTATAACAGGGAGGGAGGCCCCAACAGTTACAGAGAGCTCACTGTGCTCAGGTGCTATGCAAGCCCTTTGTCTGAGCTCATTTGTCTCATCTACGTGTCACCCCTTTGAGGTGGTCACTAGTATGATTTCCATTTGGTGAAATGGAGGGCCAAAACGATTAAGTAGGCCCTGCCCTACTCAAGACGGCTGAGTGAGACGTCCAGAGCATCCACTCCCTCCACAGAAGCTTTGAACATCCAGCAAGAACTGTCAGAAACATCTCTCTAGAAGCTTCGGAAAACAGTTAAAGGCTTGCAGAAACAGGGTGCATGCCGAATCAAGAAAAAGGCTACTGTAAAAGTGGTAAGATCTTGGAGTATCCTGACTCTTTCCCCATCCCCTCACCAGAAAGACATGGAGCCAGCCTGCACTACCCGGGTAGATCTCTGGTCCTGGTTCCAGAGGAAGCACACTAAGCCTCATGCACATACTAGGAGCATGCTTGTCTGGCGGCGAACTGAGGGGTTGAACGAGGACACTCATTACAGGTCCACTGTCCCAGAACTTGCCCTGTGTGTAGAAGGAAATGCACAGAGCTCCTACAGAATGACGTGGGAAAGCAGTGAAGTCGTGCCTGCCTGGGGCAGGGGATTGCTCGCTACAGGACATACAGTAGAGGCTGGGATGTGGAAAAACTGCTTCCTAGGTAAGAGGGGATACATGTATTTGGGTAACATATTTCCTACCCAAGGAAATGGTACATATACGTACCCAAGACAAGACATGCAGGGAGGGAGGCCTCCTATTCTTTACTATTCTCTAAACTCATTACATGAATAAGCCCTGAAGGAGCGCATCGGCACAGCCCAATCTGCAAAGGTGGGAAAGATATTTTCTTTCTTCTTCTTCTTTTTTTTTGTTAACTCCTGACATTTAAGGAGAGCCCCGTCATGACACTAGCTTGATAAGCTTAAGGAACAGACACCTCAAAGTCTAAATTCCAGTGATAATACATTAAAATATCAAAATGAGGCAATGCGACGGTGGCTCAATGGCAGAATTCTCCAGGTTTGATTCCTGGCGCCTGCCCATGCAAAAAAATAAATAAATAAAAAATAAAGATGTCCAGGTTTCTGCAAAAGACAACAAAACAGACAGAGAAACAGAGAGTGATGGCCCATGCAAAGCAGAAAATTAAAGCATTAGAAACCATCAATGAGGAGGACCAGACCTGGAATGTACCAGAAAAAAACCTTTAAACAAATGGTCCTAAATATGCTCAAAGAGCTAAAGAAAAATATGGATAAAGAACTAAAGGAACTGGTGAATGACAAATGAGCACAAAGAAAATGTTAATAGAGAGATGGAAATTATGAACCAAATAGACCTAAGATCACAGTAACAGATATGAAAAATTCCCTAGAGGGGTTTGCCAGCAGATTGGAGCTGGCAGAAGAAAGAATCAGAGAACTTGAAGGTAAGACAATTGAAATCATCCAGTGTGAGGAGCAGAAGGAAGAAACAATGAAGAAAAATGAACAGAGCCTGAGAACCCTGTGGGACACTATCAAGTGTACATATGTACACATCGTGGGAGTCCCAGAAGGAGAAGAGAGAGAAAGGGGCAGAGAGAATAGTAAAAAAAAATAATGGCTGAAAATTTCCCAAATGTATTGAGAGACATGAATATATACATCTGAGATGCTCAATGAACTCTAAAAGGGATTAACCCAAATAGACACATACCATACCATGTTATATTCAAACTGTCAAATGCCAAAGACAGAAAATTCTGAAAGTTGCAAGAGAGAAGCAACGTGTCATGTACAAGAGAGCTTCAATAAAATCAAGTGCCAATTTCTCATTGGAAACTGTGGAGGCAAAAAGGCAGTGGGATGACATATTTAAAATGCTGAAAGCGAAAACCAGCCAACCAAGAATTCTATATCCAGCAAAACTCTTGTTCAAAAATTAGGAATTCTCAAGTAAACAAAAGCTGAGGGAGTTCATCACCACTAGAGCAGCCTTATAAGATGTGCTAAAGAGACATCGGCAGGTTGAAAGGAAATGACAATAGGCAATAGATCTGTTGATGAAGGTATAAAGATCTGCAGTGAAGGCAATGAAAGGGGTAAATATACTATTGTATTTTTGGTTTGTAACTCCATTTTTTACTTCCTACAGGATCTAAAAGGCAAATGTATAAAATGTTATGATTAAAAAAAAGAGGAAGTGACATGGCCAAGGTTCCCTGGTTAATAATACATTTCCAAGCTGAGATTTGAAGCCAAGCATTCTGGCTCCCCACAGCATGCTAAGTACTCAGTGCTGTTTGGTGAATGAATAATAGATCAAAAGATGGGGATGATGAGGGGCTGGTTAGGAGACGTTTGTAGCCTGAATCTTGCTTCTAGGACAGCCCGCACACAAATTACTCATTCCTTTTATCCCCAAATTACTGTAGTTGTCTCTAAACAGGTTTCATGGTCTTATGTTTTCCTCCAATTCACACTGTACCAACACAGTCTAACCCAGAAATTTCTCAGTCATCTGTGAATTGCCTAAAGTCCCACACAGGTTCCCCATAGCTCTTAGGACACAGGGCGGGCCGTTTGTGACCCACCTCCCATTTGCTTCCCTGACTGAGTGGCAGCCTTTCCTCCCAGTTGCCTTTGGGTCTAGCTGTCCTGGACTTCTGTAGTTTCTGAATGTGCCAGCCTGTTTTACATGCATCTTCACATCCTGGCCCTCTTGCCTTTCCTGGATTGTCCCTTCCCCACTCCTTCTTCATATAACTAACTCCTCATCCTTTACAATCCAGCTGACATGCCACAGGAGGCCTTCCCTAGCCCTAAGTTTTTTTAGGCACAGTTCACTCTATGCCCCCAAAGCTTCATGCCACGTCTCCTGGAGGACAACTTCTGGTTCATTCAACTCCTTAGGCCCTCACAACAAAATAGTCATTTCAGAGCAGAAGTGTTAAATGACTATTTCAATCTGATCGTTGCCTCCTTAGAAAATTTCAGTAGTCTCTCTCTCTGTAGTCTATTCCAACTACTGTGGCCTTGTGTTAATGAAACTTTCAATTTTCTTTTCCTTCTCTTCCTTCTTTACCTCTTTCCTTTCTGTTAAATAGTTCTTGCTCTTTCCATTTTCCTTCACTGACCTGATTCTCTTTATTTATTTCCATGCTTTCCTCAGAACCCTTTTTAAAAACTATCATTTCATGAAGTTACAGACTCCTGTCGAACAACATCTAACTAAAGGTTCACTCCCAGATCCAGGGGTGGGATAATTATCTGGAAGTTCCAGGCTGCCACCAGCTCTCACCCAGGGGCACTGTGAGCACCTGTGCTCAGCCTGGGGCTGAGTCAAAGTTTCTTATCTCAGGAATCTCTGAAGCAGATAAAATCTGCTCCTTCCCTAAGCTAGAGCCAGTACAAGGCCAGACTTGAGAAGGATAGTGCAAATTATTGGGAAAGTGGGCACAGACTCTGAGCTGCCTTTTACACCCAACTCGGAGCAAGAAAGGCTGCATGGGCAAGCAAGGAATGGCAGAAGTAGAAATAAAGTTAGAGCAGTTTTAAAAAAATGATGGGCATATGTTTGCTAGTGAAATTCCATGACATGTGCCTTCTGATCACCAGTAACCAGCATTCTCTCTCAACTGGCTAAGAATCTAAGAAAAGAAACAGCAGATGTAGGACCCACAGTTTAGGAAGGATCTGGGCTGGAAGGCTTGGAATATCTCTGAGTTTTTGTTTTTGTAAAGATTGCTGTGACACATTTGGCACAATTGGCTGATATAAACATCTGGTTGGATCCTCATTTGCAGGACATGTCAAAAATCAATAATTAACTCTGTATAAATTGCACAAAAGATGACATGCATTTTTTTCAAGATCCTCTGTAATCTGTGGATGGGCAAAGCACCTTTCCAGAGGTAGTAGAATGAGCTTGGGCTCTGAAGACAGACAGGGGTTAGCGTCTTGATTCTGCCTTTAAGAAAAGCACTGTGTGAACTTGGGTAAAGTACTTACTTTTTCTCAGCCTCAGTTTTCCTCAGCCCTAATAAGGGGAGGTTGTGAGGATTAAATGAGTCCTGGTGGGAGACGGATAGTATTCAAATTGGGAAGTTCAAGGAGTTTCATAAAGGCCCTGTTTGCAAGGTGTGGGCAGACCACGGGGTGGGATGGTGCCCCAGACTGGTACTGGGCCTGATGGGGATCTGGAGTCAGAGAGGGTTGTGACCCTATATGTAAAAGCTGGGGTGGGGGCGGTTCCCTGACCTCACTCTCCTCCCTCCCTCCGACCTGCTGATGCTGCAGCCCATTGGGAAAAACTGGTGGGAAGCCAGGGAGCACCAGAGCTGTGGGTACAGCCCCCATAGTCAGCTTCCCGGCCCAGAGGATGGAGAAAGAGGAGCAGATAGCAGGTCTAGAGGGTGAGTGGGAGACACCAGGCCCAGTGGTTGTCTCAAATCGAGTCGTTAATTTATGGTGGTAATTGTTGCCTTTGCGTCATCATGACAATCACAGCTGTGCTGATCTGCCCTGTTCCTGATGTATCGCAGGGATCCCAGAAATGTCAGGTTTGGGATTTTACCGTATCCCTCTGCTTATTTTGTGCATTGCTCCTCCAGCAGGCTAAGAATGTCTGTGTCTCTGTAGGCCTGCTTTAAAAATCTTTACCTCGTATTGGAGTAGCTAGAGGGAAGTACCAGAAACTGTTGTGTTCCAGTAGCCTAGAACTGGACTGTGTGATTGTGAAAACCTTGTGTCTGATGCTCCCTTTATTCAGGGTGTGGACAGATAAGTAAAAAAATATGGATAAAAAAATAAATAATGGGGATAAGAGGTAAGATAAATTGAGTGGATTGAAATACTAGTAGTCAATGAGAAGAAGGGCTAAAGGATATGGGATGTATGAGTTTTTCTTTTTTCTTTTTATTTCTTTTTCTGGAGTAATGCAAATGTTCTAAAAATGATCACAGCGATAAATACGCAACTATATGATGATATTGTGAGCCATTGATTGGACACCCTGTGTGGACTGTATGTGTGTGAAGATTTATCAATAAAAGTATATATATTTAAAAAAAAAATCTTTACCTCCCTCATGTTTTCGTTTTGAAAGACTGTTCCTCTCCCAAGAAATCACTCCAAGGTTGCTTGGTCTTTCCACATTACGGCCTTACCATTCCATCTTGCCTCATGGTCAACCGTGCATGCAGCTCTGTGCTATCTTTTTTTTAAATGCAGTTTTATTGAGATATATTCACACACTGTAGAAATCATCTGAAGTCCAGCTCACAGTATTACCACATAGTTGTGTGTACATCTGCACGATCAAATTTAGAACATTTTCATTACTCCAGAAAAGAAATAAAAAGAAAAAAGAAAACCCGAATCCTCCTTTACCCCTTATTCCCCTCCCCCCAACTCCATTAGTGACCCGTAGTATTGGTATGGTGCATTTGTTTCTACTGATGGAAGAGTATTAAAATATTACTATTAACTATAGTCCATAGTTTGCAATACATACATTTTCCCCCATATATCCCTCTATTATTAACTCCTTATAATAGTGTCATACATTTGTCCATGGAAGAACTTTTTTATATTTGTACTTAGTTCACAGATATTGTCCACCACAAGGTTCACTGTGTTATACATTCCCATGTTTTAACCTCCAGCTTTTTTCTGGTGAGTTTTTCCAAACTGCCCCCTTTCCACCACACATACCATTCAACCTGTTTATTATTTTCACAATAACATGCTACCATCACCTCTGTCCATTTCCAAACGTTTAAGTTCAACCTAGTTAAACATTCTGCACATATTAAGCACCCTCTCCCCATTCTTTTGTGCTTTTTATTTTCTTCCTTCCATTGCTGTTCACATGCCTTGCAAATAGGGGTGTTCAGTAAATACTTGCTAATGAAAAATTAAATACCAAAATTATGCAAAGGGCAGTGCTACCTTTAAATCACTGTGAAAGGCAAAGGGAGGAATCCCTGATCCTTAGTGTTTCAGTATTACCAAAAACATTTCTTCGTTATTGAGAATAATATAGCTCACATTATTTATTGTAGAGTAGAGCCAGAGTGTGTGTGAACTTTTAACATTCTTGAATTACACATATTTGTATACATACTTGGTGAAAAACCCTGTCTGTGTTATTTTGTTATATTTACTTATTTTTGTTCCACATGGTCAGCATGTCCAGTCACTTTGAGTTCAACCTAAGAAGCAATAATCTATCCCATCGTTGGAAGGATTTATTGAGAGGTGGTCTGGTTTACCAAAAGCCATGTGTACTCTACACTGTGGACTATTTGAGGAATTGTTCAAGAGTACTTTTGACACACTCTACATCTCATTTACTGACCTTAAAAGAAATTATTCCAATGTAAAACAATCCCCACTCTAGTATTTTATAGTTTTTAAAGTCTCTTCACAGATGTTTCTCATTTAATTCTTACAACCAAACTGTAAGGGGAATAAAAGGCTTTTTTATCACTTTCATTTTACAGATGCTCAGATCAACTGATGGATGTTAAGTAACTTAACCAAGGCCAAACAATTAAGTGACGGAGCTCGAACCCAGGTGTCCTGACAGAAATTCAGCATCTTTTGAACTATGCCATGTTGCCTTCTATTTGTTGTCTTCACATTAGCAACCACTTTGATCTGATAATCTACCTTCAGAAGAGCATTTTATTTAAAAAGAAAATATGATACAGATACTTGTATCATTTGTTCCACTTTTTTTTTCCTCCTTAACCTTCAAAATTGTTTAGAGGTATACCCTGCTTTAAGAAAACCTGACATTCAAAAATTGAAATGTAAAAAAACATGAACCATTACAAGGTCATTTACAAGATTCTGTACCATTTTCTTAAAATTCCCTTAACTGATTAGATATTTTATTTACCAGGCTGACCTTATTCTTCATCCTGGGTAAAGTGATTTGCCTTTTTTTTTTTTTTTTAAACAAACACATTTTTTAAATTGTGTAATATATATTTTAAAAAGCAATAATTTTCAAAGTACATTTTAACAAGTAATTACAGAATAGATTTCAAAGTTTGGAGAAGGTTACCATTCTACATTTTCAGGTTTTTCCTTCTAGCTGCTCCAAAACTCCAGAAGCTTAAAGAAATATCATTATAGTGATTCAGTAGTCATACTTGTTTGTTATATTCTGTCTTCTCTATTATAACTCCTCCTTCTTTAATCCTACTCCCATTCTATAGGGATCTTTGGGCTATGCCCATTCTAACTTTTTCATGTTGAAAAGGGGTGTCAACAATATAGGATAGGGGATGGAATTAGTTGATATTCTTGGAAGGGCTGGCCTCTCTAGGTTTCAGGATTTATCTGGCCTAGGAACCCTCTGGAGATTATAGGTTTTAGGAAAGTAAACTTTTATAGAGTCTCAGTTAGAGCCCCAGGTGTTCTTTTAGGGTTAACAGGAAATGATTTTGGTTGGGTTTTGGCAAACCATGGCAATTAGTTGTATCTAGCTGAAATAAGGTTAGCCTCCAGCATAGCCTCTCCACTCCATTTGAACTCTCTTAGCCAAATATTACATTTCTTATTTTGTTACATTTCTTTTTGTCCAGAAGCCATTGTTCATCCTTTGGTGCCAGGGCCAGGCTCAACCCTGGGAGTCATGCCCCACATTGTCAGGGAGACTTTCACCCCTGAATGTCATGTCCCCTGTAGTGGTGAGGGTAATGATTTTCCTTGTACAGTTGGGCTTAGTGAGAGAGAGGCCACATCTGAGCAACCAAAGAGGTTTCCTGGAAGCAACTCTTAGGCATAATTATAGGTAGTCTTAGTTTCTCCACTACAGAAATAAGTTTCATAAGGGCAAACCTCAAAATCAAGGGCTTGGCCTATTTTCTTGGGAGTCCTTAATTTCTAAGAGAGTACTAGGGGTTTCCCAGGTGGAAAAGTTTAGTACTTCCATATTTTTTCTCTAATCCCTTAAGGGACTCTACCAATACTTTTTAATTATCAGCACACCAAAGTCTGGGATGTCTCCATATATTACATTATGCTATATAGAATTACCAGGCCGTGTTCCTGTTCTGGGCTGCATGTGTTTGGATTATCTAAATGAGCTATCCAGACAGGTTGATTAAATCGTGTGTTACAGAAAATTTAGGTTCTGGACACAATAAAACTCTCTGCCTTTGGTCTCATACAGTAGGTGAAGCTCTAGAGTACATATATTATCATTTTTTGCCCTGTAATCTGATTTACCTTAGTCCCAACTAGATCAGCTTCGTTTTTAATTCTAATTGAAGCCTGATCTCTTTTTTGGTTCCTTTAATTATTGTTATATGTAGCAGTGCTGACTTTCAGAGCTGTAGAAATCTAGCTCTTAACCTAGATATCACAGAGGTACTCAAAGTTCCAGGGAAATACCAGCTATACACATACAACTCAGTGTCTCAGAATCTAGAAATATACTTAAAATTTCGGACCAAGTATGGCTGCTATAAGATCTTAGAATCTAGGCTCCAATTTTCTTATGTTAGTATTTTCTGAAAGAGACCATAGCATATATGTTCTTTTAGTTTTGGCTGATTTTGCACAACACATTGTCCCAAGGTTCATTCAGGTTCATGCCTCAGACATCATTCCTTTTTGTAACCACACAGTATTCCATCATATATACATGTATCACAGTTTGCCTTTTGGTCTCTCAGTCATTGTACCCTTCAGCCCTCTCCATCCATTGGGCATCATGGATAATGTCCAAAATAAACAAACCATGTCTTACAGTATCCTCACTTGGTAGTACAATCAGCAGCATTTTCAATTTTAGACAATTTTCATTGGTCCAGAGAGACAAAGAGGCTTGCCTTTTTCTTAAATCCTCAAATCACAATATGATGTTTCTTAAAGAAGAAGGGAAACTGCTGACTGCAGCAGCACATCCTTGTTCGTGTGGTTTTCCATTCTGGCTAAAATATGGAATGAAACACAGTATGCCCAGAAGTCATGTCCAGTGCTTGGACAGGTGCCCTGGTCGGCACCCTTGGCCCCGCAGCTGGTTCTCAGCCTTCTTGCTGGATTCTTCCCTAGTGTGGGGTTGATCTCAGATGGTTTGAGATCCAGCAGCTCTTAGGGAGAACTGACTTATGAGCCAGGCTCACAGTGCCTTAACTGTGATTCCAAGTCCAGAAAGCTCTGAAAACCAAATGTGTTTTGGCAATTCATTTGTTACTATGACTTACAAATCATTTGGTAGAATACTTCCCCTGACTTGAAATGTGTGGTTTTTCATGGTGTACCTTTATTTCTTTTAGTATAAGAGTTCTGTTTTTCTGTTGAAGTACTTTTGAGTGTAATTATGGGGTGCTGCCCTTGTCCCTTCTGGGGGTTTTGGGTAATATAGGTGTATGCTCTGTATTTCTGTTCTCAAGGCACAATCTGATTTCAGGGTTTGTGGTCTGACCTGATGACCAAGCTGGCCCTATCCTTGGGTCTGTTCCCAGGGTGGCTCCTGCCGTGACGCTGCATGGCAGGCCTTTCCTGCTGTCCGAGACCTTTGGACACTTGCTGACACTCGACCCACATTTGTGAGCAAAGCCTGGCATGTGGGCAATGGAGCACCTGGGGGAACTGTAGGCCGTTAGGCCACATTCACCATCACGGTGTCCTCTAGAAGGACCCAGGTGCCCGCAAACCCTGCCAGCGTTTGTCCTGAGAAAGAAAAGTTCAGGGAGATTCTACTGACTTCACTAAACTCATATGTGCCTTCCTTCCTTCATTTATTTGTTCATCTAAACTGCAAGTCTGCTCTTAATCAGACATGTCACTGGTCTTGTGAATAGTAACAGTACTACTTGATGTTTGCTGAATGGTTTACAGTTTATAATTTTGTTGTAGGCTCTTGCTTAGTCCTCTCAGCCTTTCAGTGGCACAGCTGGTGCTGGCCTTTTGATAGATGAGGAATCTAAGACCTAAGTAGCCTTTCCAGGGATGTGCTACTTTAAATCTGCGGTTTCCAAGCCTTGGGCTTTTCCTTTTCTCCCATCTTGATAGACCCTCAAAATTGTTTGTTAATTTGAACCAGTTACCTTCTAGGCTCACGTATTTTTCAAAACCCAATTTGGATGAAGCAGCAGCTGTTGTTCAGATACCTTGGATATGTCCTGGAACCTCATCATGCCTCAGTTCTCTGTGCCATAAAATGGGATTCCTAAACCTTCAAATCTTAAGTGAAATTATCTATATGACTATGTCTGGGAAATTTCAGCACTCTCTCTGATCATGTGGTGAAGTAGTTCCCAATTCTTCTTTCTCCACCCCCACCTCTAGGTATGTTTGTCTGGGCTCTCCCTATAGTATTTCCCCTATCTCTTGTGGAGTTCACCTCATATTCTTATTTCTGTCATGCCCTCTCTGCAGTCCTCACAGGTGAAGACTGCTGTGTCCATCCATGCATTACCTATCTTAATTAGTGAACCACAACTGTTTGTTGGGATCTGTATGACAGAGAGATGCAGTGCTGGTGGTTTAGGCTTGCCGGCATTGTCGGTGGTGTCCAAGCAGCTGTGGGGCGTACCCCAGACCCCCATGGTCGTGAGCAGTCAGTGTGTGTATGCCTGTTGGTGCCCAAAAGCATTTATAAGGATATGTCTTTAGGACATGAAAACATCTGGATGTAGTCTGAAAAAGAAAATCTATCAAATGAGTGTTTCTAGTCTGAATCTAAAAAAAAATGTTGATTTTAGGCAAGATGCAGATGATGATTATTTTTTTTGACACATTGGAACTGGAAGCAGTCCCTGCAAGGCTGACGTAGTGGCTTACAAACCATCTGGTCTTTTGGACAAACCAAATAGCATTAAGGTGTTTATCAACTTCTGCCCTGCTATAAACCTTGCTGTGACCCTTCCGCGTTGTTAAGACACCTCCCAGTGCGTATTGTCCTTCTTCCCTTGCCAGACAATTGGCTCTACCCTCCGTCTGGCTCTGAGGTTTCCTCCACACCAAAGAGGCCCAGAAAGTCAGGATTTAGGGGAGGTTTGAGGCTATGGGGGTGGGGAGAGGGTTGCAAGCTTCCCAGCAGGGTTGCTGAAAGTTTCTAGAGTAGAGGAAAGAATATAACTCTTTAAAAAGAGGTTCTCTATGGTTGATTTGGAGTTTCCCAGTGGTTTGCATCTTAGTTAACCAACTGCTTTATGACAATTTGCTTTTCTTTAGCTAAATTTTCCTAAATGGTTTTAAATGCAAATGAACTTATAAGTGTTTCTTCAAAGTATTATAATTCTTTTTTGTGATTGCTAATAAACTGAAAAGTGGGCAGAAGGACCATAAGCCAAAGAATCTCTCATTTATTCTGCCAAAAAATCTGTTCCACATTCTGTCAGTTATGCATTTTTCTCCTTAAGGCTGAATAAATTAGGTGCCGTCCTTTGAAAGGAAGTGCCCTATTGGGCCCAGTTAATCTTAGTTAGCTACCTTTCTTGAGGAAAGATGATTAATCTTGTTATGCTGAGCAAAAGGGTTATGGGTAAGGCTGAACCAGTTTTGTTCACCTGGCTTGAAATACCAACCCTGTCAATTTTCTGTTTCTCAGTGAGGGAGTACAAGTGCCAGTCTCATGCAAGAGAAGTACTAGCTTTTAGTTTAAGGGGGAAAAATAAAACAGCTGCTTAGCTTTTTTTAAAATCATTGTCTTCAAGGCAAAAATTAAAATGCTCTGGCATATACATTTATGCATTTTTTGATTGTAGAAAATATAAACTGATGGATTATCAGAGCTGACATAAATAACTGTTCAAATATACAGAAATGTAAAAAGACTGCAAACTTTGCAGGTCATGCAACTATTCTGAATCAATGACTATCAATGATTTCATCAACTAAAATAGAATCCAAACATTAGTTTGGATAAACTGAATTTTTATTTTTAGATTCCAGAAAACCTGGCCTTATATATCCCTTTCCCATCCGTGATGAGGTTGCCAGTGCCGGAGGCAGTTGCAGAGCACACTGCCTGCAGAGCAACCTTTCTCAGCAAACCAAGGCCAGCAGCTTCAAGGCATTGTACATGGAAAGCCCAGGATCTAAATTAAATGATGACGGCCCATGAGTTAGATTTGTATTCCCGTACAGCATTTTATGTAATTGCAACTGCTAAGAGTTTTGTTATTTTCATATAAACGTAGAGACCTAAAGAACCTAGCAGGATTCTAGACTAACCTTCATTTTAAAAGAGACATTTTTTTTTTAAAAAAGGTCAGAGGAACAAGTTTCCTTGTAAAGAATTTTTTTTTTTTTTTAAATTTATGGGTCATCAACTTATAAACAAAATAATGGGTTTACACAGTGGATTGTGTTAAAACACAAAGTGTTAAAACTTTTACAGAATAGGCTGGGAGACTTGCTGAAGTTTGATATAACATTGGGGAGGTAGTTCAACTGAGGCTGATAAGGAGCCTCACCCCAAATGGACTGCAGACTGCACCTCTGGGCAGGATGGCCATGCAAGGGGGTCCTCAGGCACCTGGATGTCACCAGCCATGATCTCAGCAAAGGCAAACCCTTGTCAGACGCTGGACTGGGTGTCTGTGCTCTTTGCTCTTTGTAGTGATCCTGTGTGTGTGTGGGGGGGGGGGGGGGGGGTTAGGTAATTCTATTCTTTTAGAGAAAATTGTGTTTGATCTGTTTTTCTTCTACAGACAGTGATCTCTTTTTGTACTTGGTTAAAATGGGGATGAATAGATATCTTATTTAAGATATCCAAATTGTAACAGCTCTTTATAGTACTTTCTGCGGTTTGGAAGAATACTTTTGATTTGATGGCAGAAATGGAAATTGGTAGAATAACTCATAAGTAATCAATGGAGGGAAATTTCTGAAAAAGAGGAAATTAACTCTTTGTTGGGTTTTGGTTTTTAGGATGTTGAGCGATTTCTTCTCTCTCTTCTTTATGATTTAAAAGAGAAAGCACGTGCATGGCACCAGCAGTGATTCTGTTGTAGAGACATTTACAAGATGAGCTCTTTGTGTTACGCTTAAAGGCAAAAAGTGGTTCCTAGAAAATAGCAGACTGACAGTAGCAATATGGAGATTCTCCCGAAGCAAGTACTTCTAGTATAGTAACTGCTGATACTTCATAGCACAAATGTTTAAACATTATTTTACTTGTACTTTGTCCTCATTCTTCACTCTGGACTCCTTTCCAGTTTATTCACAGTATTGCATTTGTCCCACTGACTTTCTTTTTCCCCCTTCATCCCAAATGCTATGAAGTGAAACCTAAGGTGTTGCTCGGGAATCACCTGTGAACCAAGACCTGGCAGGAAGTACTTTTATACGTATTTTATTTGATTCTCACAACACTGAGGCAGGCAGACAGATGCTCCTCACGGCCTAGGTAAAGCTTCTGGAAATCTCAATGTGAGAGTGTGCTCAGCTTGCTTGATAAGCCCCAGGCGCAAGGGGAAGACTGTAGCACGGTTCTTGGGGTTCCCCGTCCCCGGGTTTTCTCCTGAACTACACTGCCTCTCAGTTGGTTCAGCTTGGAAAATTGTGTACTTCGTTTGAAATAGGACAGCCTAAGATGAAATGGTCCAGCTGTCAGATGTGAGTACCAGATACGTTTCTAAGCACTGGGGCACATGGCTGGTTTCCTCAGAGAAGGTTTGCCTGCCTGACTCTTTTCCACTCCTTGTCCTACAGTTTGGCACTGCAGAGTAGCACTGACTTGTTCCTGAAGGTCAGTTCTCAAACCTTTTCCTCTGTCTTGCCCTTGAATGGGTCTTTGGCCCATACATGCTTTTGTAATATCATTGTCACTTGAACAATACTGAGTTATATATTCTGTGAAAAAAATGACAGATATCATTGAGTTATACAGAGCTTCCAAATGTGGCACAGTTCATTATATAATACCAAAAAAATCACATTAGTTAATGTCACCATCAATATCATCACAAAAGTCTTTAAGTACTAAGAAGCTGTCAAGCTTGCAGAGGTGGTTACAAGTTTTAGAAAGTTGTGTTTTTTTCTCTTGGAAGCTCAAATTTTATCATTGGCAGCTGTTCTAGTTTACTAGCTGCCTGAATGTAATATACCAGAAACGGAATGGCTTTTAAAAAGGGGAATTTAATAAGTTACAATTTTATAGTTCTAAGGCTGAGAAAATGTCCCAATTAAAACAAGTCTATAGAAATGTCCAATTTAAGGCATCCAGGGAAAGATACCTTGGTTCAAGAAGGCTGATGACATTCAACATTTCTCTCTCAGCTGGAAGGGCACATGGCAAACATGGTGGCATCTGCTAGCTTTCTCGTCACTCTACAAAAGGGACTCTCTCCAAAATGTTTCCTCTTTTAAAGGATTCCAGTAAGCAACACACCTTCAATGGGTGGAGACACACCTCCATGGAAATCATCTAATTAAAAGTTACCACCCACAATTGGGTGGGACACATCTTCATGGAAACAGTTGAAATGCTCCCACCCAGCAATATTGAACGAGGATTAAAGGACATGGTTTTTCTGGGGTCCACCATAGATTCAGACTAGCACATTCCACCCTTTGGACCCCAAAAAGACATGCTCTTTCCAAATGCAAAATACATTCATTCCATAACAATATTAGAAGATCTCAAACCATTTCAGTAACCATACAAATAAAATGCAAAGTTAGAAACAGTATAAAATCTCATCAAGTCAGTTACATGCATGGTCTGTCCTAAGGCAAAATTCTCCTGTGGCTCTGGACTTGTAAAAACTCAAAACAAGTTATTTGCTGCCACCATAAAAAGGAGGAAGTCACAGAATACGTATTCCCATTTCCATAGGGAGGAATTGGAAGGAGCATAGCGGTCACAAGGCCCAAGCAGTTTTGAAAATCTGCAGGGCAAAGTCCATTAGATTTCAAAGCCTGAGAGTCATTTATCTTCGGGGATTTAGAAAACGGCAATCCCACCCTTTCCAAGGGCCTATGCAGCGGCCTGCCTCTCTCTGAATGCAACCTTGGGGACATTGGGGAGACCACCTTTTTCTCAGCTCCACCCTTTCCAAGGATCGGGGCTGCACCCAGGATCTCTGCCATCTCCAGGGCATACGCTGAACCCCTCCATTTGGTGGCAGCCAGGCTCTCCCCAAACCCCAAGGAATGTGCGTCACCCTCTCCAAGGGCTGAGGTGGCACGACTTTCCACTGCAGTGAGGTGGAAGGCCCACCCTCTGCCTTCGGGGCAAGCTCACCCTCGCCACGTGCTTGAGTGGGTCCGCTCTCCAGGTCTGAGGCTTCTTCAGACCTCAGCCTCCAAGGCTTTGCCTCTGAAGTTATTTTTCCTCCAATGTGTCCCTTCTCTGTCCCTCTCAGTCCCAACTGACAGTGGTTTTCTTTATACAGATTCGGCAACACTCTCGTTGGCTTTCTATGCAGTAGCCTTGGATCATGCCCATCAGACATAAGGAGTTTCCGCAAGTCCTTCCTGGATAACTCCATGTCCGATCCTGGC
Source organism: Myrmecophaga tridactyla (assembly GCA_004026745.1). NCBI lineage: Eukaryota > Metazoa > Chordata > Mammalia > Pilosa > Myrmecophagidae > Myrmecophaga > Myrmecophaga tridactyla. Next base: position 44,133 of record PVIY010007555.1, on the reverse strand, counting down.
TTTCTCTGAAATGGCTGACTGGTTCCACATTTAGTTAAATCCTCACGTGGGGCACTATTCTCTGGGGTCTCCCTTTCTGGAGGCCGAGAATTTTCCAGAACTTCAGTTTCTGGTTTCTTTGTACCCAAGAGTTCAGTTCTTAGCTTATCTCTCTCCTGTCACATTTCACTATAAGTTGTGAGAAGAAACCAGGCTGCACTCTCCACATTTAATTTGGAGATCTCTTCTGCTAAATATCTAAGTTTATGGCTTTTAAAATCTGCCTTCCAGCAAAAGCCACTAGTCAATTTTGCCATATTATCTGCTATTTTAAAACAAAGATCGCCTTCCTTTCAGTCTGCAGTAACACACACCTCATTTCTGTCTAGTGCCTGGTCACAGGTATCTTTAGAGTCCACATTTCTATCAACAGTCTCTTCAAAGCATTCTAGGCCTTCTCTATCAAGCTCCTCACAACTCCTCCAAAGTCTTCCCCTTATCCATTTAAAAAGCTGTTCCAACGTATTTGGTGTTTGCAAACTGCAACAGCACCCCACTCCTCTGGTACCAAAATCTGTTCTAGTTTACTAGCTGCCAGCTTGCAATATACGAGAAACGGAATGGCGTTTAAAAAGGGGAATTTAATAAGTTACAATTTTACAGTTCTAAGGCTGAGAAAATGTCCCAATTAAAACAAGTCTATAGAAATGTCCAATTTAAGGCATCCAGGGAAAGATACCTTGGTTTAAGAAGGCTGATGACATGTTCAACAATTCTCTCTCAGCTGGAAGGGCACGTGGCAAACATGGTGGCATCTGCTAGCTTTCTCGTCGCTCTACAAAAGGGACTCTCTCCAAAATGTTTCCTCTTTTAAAGGATTCCAGTAAGCAACACACTTTCAGTGGGTGGAGACACACCTCCATGGAAATCATCTAATCAAAAGTTACCACCCACAATTGGGTGGGACCCATCTTCATGGAAATAGTCAAAATGCTCCCACCCAGCAATATTGAATGAGGATTAAAGGACATGGCTTTTCTGGGGTCCACCATAGATTCAAAACAGCACAGCAGCAAATCCTGTCAATAGTTTTTCTTGAAGTGACAGGTTCACCTCGTTCATTTTTGAGAAAATGATTACTAAACGATGGTGTGTGAATAACCTCAGTCTGTTGGTCAATTGTTCTTTCAAATAAAAATGACATTCCATGAAAAAAAGCAGCTAGTTCAGCTTAGAGCTCAGTTGTACAAGTGCTTTTCCTCCAGACACCATTGTCCTTTGATATGCTGTAGAAGTGCTTAGACGTACTTTCCTTTTTGTGACATAGGATATTAAAAAGATTTACTTGAGGGTTGAGATTTAATAAAATTAGTGTTTTTTTCACAGCTTCATCAAAGACGTGCTTAAAGGAAACCAGCCTTTTTTACTGTGAATGGCCTGGACTGTGCCGAGGAGCCCATGGTTAACCCACTGTCTCTTTAACACCATCAGTGCGAATGTCAGCACAGTGACAAAGGCAAATGATGTCTTCGTATTACTCTGAAAATAGTGTTGACCTCATGGACCCCCTGCAAGGGTCTCAGGGATTCACAGGGGTCTGCGAACCATACTTTTGGAACTGCTGCTGTAAGTATTAGAAACAGTTATTCATGCAGCACATTGGTGGAGGGCCTGCTTCAAGCCAGCTAATGGGCAGGTGCTGAGGATTCCAGTAACGAATGCCATGATCCCTGTTTTCAAGGAGCTTATGTTCTCACAAAGAAGGGGACCATGTCAGTGGATGCTTGCAAAGTGGCATCGTAAGTGCTATGATAATGGTAAACAGAGAGGGTGTCCTTGTATATAGGATAACCACCTAACCCAGCTTGCTGTTTTAGTGGTGGTGACGAGTGATGTTTCTTGGAGGAAATGATACTGAGCTGAGCTTTGAAGGGCAGGAGTAGAAGTCAGCCAGGGGAAGAGAGGGAAAGTGTTCCATGGAGATAGATTAGTTTGGAAAAGACTTGGAATTGGGATAGAAAGCATGAAGAGTTTGAGAAAGTCCAAATAATCCAGCTGGGGCTGTAGCAAAGCCCTGGGGGGAGAGAGGAGGCCAAAGGTGGGACTGAAGAAGTAGCCACAGTCACTTCCCAGGTGCTAAGCACCATGTATTTTATCCCAAAGATAGGAAGATCCACTACAGGATTTAAACAGAGATGTGAGATAGTCTAATCTGTGTTTTGGAAAGATTACTCTGACATAATGATAGTGAGCCAGCTGAGATTGTCATGGGAGTCCAGAAAAGAAATGATCAGGGCCAAACCTAAGAGTGACAGCAGGAATGGAATCTTAGATATTTAGAAGGTAGAATCGGCAGGTTGACTTGATGTTGAGGATGAGAAATAGGGAGGTGGTCAAGGGTGACTCCCAAGATTGTATGGCCGTGTGCTGACACATTCCCAGAGACAAGGGGCCACGAGGCAAGGAAACTGATATAATTTCATAGATCATGTGCCTGTAGGTGCACATATAGACACACACCTACGTGCTTGTCCAGCTCTTCAGGGGACGATGTCTGGGAGGCTAATGGAGTCATATCTGGAGCTTGAGAGGGATTTGGACCAAGCAGTCTTCAGCCGGAGGCCATGCGGATGGGGATGTAGACTTGCCAAGTGTCCTTACCAAGAGGGAGAGAGAGAGAGAAGTAAAATCAGGCCAGTGGGTTTTCTTCTGGGGGAAATCTGAGACCTGAGCCCCATTGGTCCTTGATACCTGCAGAGGAGAGTAGAGAAAAATTTTAAATCTGTAACACTTCAGCTAAACCTTTAATTACGGTCTGAACATGCTTTTACATGTAATATACTAAGTATGTTTATAGGCAATCCAGCCTATATATAATATGTATTTTTGTTCCTGAACTAACAGACTTTAAGTCTGTAAAGGATGGAAAAATACCAATTACAGTTTATATTTCCTTTTCCCTCCTGCAACATTCTTTTAAATGTAGCATGGCTTTTCCCCCCATTGCTGGTTTCACAGTTTTCAGAAGTTTTACTCTTTCTCTATACTAGTAAGTTATATTGATAACTTTGTAACTTATTTTTATTGTATCTTATAGGAATAATGTTAGAAGTGTCCTCTTACATGTGAGGTACAGATTCTCACATGTGCACATGTCAGGCAGTCCCATTTTGGCCAGATTCAGCTCTATCAGGATAGCCTTGGAATTGAGGTGGGTTAGTTCTGGGCTAACTCGGTCCTTTATTAATAAAATTAGGGGATGTCTTTAGTGATCAGAAGAGTCTAAAGTTGAAAAATAGGATAAAGGGGAACAAGTGAGGGTCAGCCACAAGGTTTTTACAATCACGAGATGAAGGCTATGCTATCATTATCAGAGATCAAGGCAGCTGGACTACAGTTCGGCAATTTCAGGTTTTCCCCCTTGGCTATTCTTATATACTAGAAAATAAAGAGAAATATCTATATAATGATTGAGTAATCATAATCACTTTTTTGAAATCCCAACTTCTCAGTTATATTATCAACCTGTAGTCATGTGATGGTTGGACTGTCTTTTAATATTTTTACTTAAAGCTTTTTATCTTTCTCTGCAACATATTTTAACATCAAATAAGGATCCAGGGATAGGTTCGGAATTGGAGTTGTGTTTTACTGTAGTTCGATGCCATTAAAAATTGTATGAAAGTTTATTCTCTAAGGAGTTGCTGTGATGGAAGCTGAAGTACACTGATATGCCAAGGGTGGGGAAAAGCATGGAGGAGGCAGCCCTGTGGGAAGAGGTAAACAGAAGGCCAGTGACCGTTTGCGTTCAGACATTATTGAAAAGCCAGCATACTTCCCAACAGTGAAATTATCTGCCTGAGAAAGTGTCTTCCCTCAATATCAGGTGAAGGTGATTAACATGGTTATTGCAAAAGGGATTCTTGCATTATAGTTTTAATTTTTCCTGATTTTGTATAGAGCTCTTTAAATTTGAGCCTCTTAGCAACTCTGTGAAACAGGGCCCTTCTTCTGATTTCAGGCATTGAGTCTTGGGTGAAATGACTGGTTCAGGGTAACACAATCCTAATTCAGGTCTTTTGACATCTAGGACTTATTCTGTTTGAGGGAGCTGCCTTTTTTTCCAGGAGAAAGGGAGACAAACTTACCTCTCCACGTTCTTCCATCTCAAGTCTGTACAATGTGACACCCAGTGATGAAATGGAATATGAACTAATCTTAAAGATTAGGATCTACGATTGCATTTTTTAAAAAATGGTGCACCTCTGTCGTGAACCATAGACTGTTAGCAGAAAATGCACCTGCGGGTAGATGACTCAGAGACCACTCCATCAGGAGGCAGCACTCAGTGAAGCAGGTTGAAGCCTATTGCTCCTGGATAATAGGGGCAGCCAGCCTGTGCAGTGTGCAGAAACGAGACTGGGATGCTCATTTTTTAACAAAGGCATTTTGCAGCCTGTGAGGTGGTTGCAAAGGATTATAGATAGGAGCTCTGGCATCTAACCTGAGGGCAGACTGCAAATATCTTCACTATGGATAGAACTGCACATCATCCTTGGGTTCTTCCTTCCTTAAATTCTACCTTTTAAGACTGTAGCACCATCAGTAATGGTGTTTTTGAATATCAAGTGCAGGAGCTGCTGTGGGGGTGGGAGTGAAGGGTTGCTTGGGAACTCTGGTGGCCGATGAATGATCATCCAACAATGTTTAGTTATTTGAATAACAATTGTAATACTCCCTTATATTTGTAAGGGTCATTAACATTTTCAAACTGCTGCCCGGAGACCTCATTTGAATGGTAACTTAAGGTTCCTGGTTACAAAGCATTATCATTCTCACCCATGCTCGGAGGAAACTGAGGCCCCAGCTGGGAAATGAGGGTGGGGAGGGAAATAATCTGTTCTTTCCCCATTTCTATATCCTCCTTTGATTTCTTTCATTCATACCATTCATTTCATTCATTCTCTTTCTCTTACTCACTGCTCCCCATTTCTTTTCTTACCCCTCTTGTAAAATACCTCCTGAACTGGGATTCCAGAACCAGTTATCGGGGCAAGCCATTCTTGTTTCTCTCATTTAAAAATACCATTTATTTTCTTTTTATTATCACTCATGTCACACAAGAAAGGCTGCAGAACTTAATATTTGCTAGCACAGCTTAGTAGTAGTCAAAATCCACCTGTTAATGGATCTGCTAGCCTGAGCCTCACGCGTCTCCTTTCTTCAGTTTTCTTTCTCCTTTCCATTCCCTGGTCCCCACTTCAAACTGCTGAAGCCTCTCTCTCTCTTTCTCTATCCTTTCATATTTTAGCACTTCTCTTTTTGGCCTCCTTTGCCCCAGCAGACATGCCGGTTGTCACCAGTCCAATCCATCTGTTTTTCCTGGATACACAGTGAGGTGTCAAAAGCCTTGATGAGAGTGGGTTCCAGCAGGCCTAAATGCCCCGGCCCCTAAGAAAGCAGCTCCTCTGGGAAGAAGACCAAGTCTCAGGCTGCCTTTGGAGTTTGAGACTCACCATCCTGCCATGCGCCAGGGAGGCTGCTTTATTACATATTACTACCTTCTTTTTGTACTCACTCTCAGTTTCTTTTCATAGCAAAATTGACACTTAGGAATCCCTGCTGCTAGCAGAAAAGCTCCCTTTCCTTATGTACTACTGCAGGCTCCCAGCAGTACCTGCCCCAAAGGTGGCTGTTGTTGACTGCACGTAGATACTGACTTGCTCTGGCCATGCTGTTATCATGTCCTCATTGAGTCTTCAGAGCTAGGGCTCCAGTGGAGTGTGATGTGACAGAAATGTCATGGGTTTGACATTGTGGGACCCAGGTTTGACTGTGTTTATGGATGTAGCACATACTCTAAGCCTGAATTTCCATTATCAATAAAATTGGATTAAATGACCAAATAATACTTTGTTCATTGTAAACTCAAATGAAATAACGTATGTGAGACTTTGTAGACTATAAAAAGCACTAGAGAAGTGTTAGTTTGTTAATTTTCCCAACCTATATGAATCTTCCAGTGTACCAAGCCTACTTCTAGGCTCTGAGAAAACAAAACAAATCAAAAACGTCCTTATGTTCTAGTGAGAGAGGGGCAGTGGACAGGTAAGCAAATCAGTGTATTCTAAAGATAATAAGATAGTGGCCAAAGGGGGCCTCTTGGATTGGGTGGACTGGTATCACTTAGGGTATTTGTTGTTGTCATCACCTACTTAAACTAGAATTAAGTACCACTTCCTCTAGGAGGCTTTCCCTGATTGTCCCAGGCTATGGATTATTGAGAAACTGTTAGGAGCCAAGGACTTTCCTGTGTATTACCTCTAATCCTCATTCCCCTCTATGTGCTAAGTATATGCTCCCCATTTTAACAAGGAGGAGACCCAGGCCCAGAGAGACCAAACAATTACCTAATATCACAGAGCTAGAGAGTGGTAGAGCTGGGTAGCTGACCCTTACTCCAAAGTCCCTGTCCCTTACCTCTCCCATTCTCTTTGTTGCCCCAGGATCTCTATTGCTGTATTGCTTCCAGCCTGTGGAAGCTTGGGTTTGTGAGGGTTTTCTCCTTATTGGCCTCTGAGCTCCAGAAGAATAGGAATGGTGTATCTTTAGCACCTGGAGCAGTGCTTGGCATTTAATAGGTGCTTATTCCAAGTTTGCTGAATTCAGAACTCACTCCAGCCCTGTGCCATCTACATGGATACCACTTTTGGGTTCACAGGAATTTGCTTTATAGACTGCAATGAGAATGGTCAAGTTGGATAGATGTGAAGGAAATGTGAAGGAAATGTAAAGGAAAAAACAGGTTATTTCATGTGAAAAACTGTTTTAGACTTTAGAGAAGCTATGACTTTTTTGTCTTGCCACTCAACTTTACAGTAAGTAAGCAAGAAGAGATCTGTGTGTACAATTGCAGGCGCTTGTGTTGGTTTCATGTGAGTGATGATTCGTGGGAGGTGTTGCGGTTTGAATCACATCTCCCACAAAAGGCATGTTTGGGTCCCAACCCTTGGACCTGTCGGTGTGACCCCATTTGCAAATAGGACCTTTAAAGTTGTTATTAGTTCAACTATGTCCAAAATGAAGGAGGTTGGACCTTAATCCAACATGGCTGAGGTCCTTATAAGCAAAGGAAATTGGACACAGAAAGGGAAGCCATGGGAAGGAGCAGGAAGCCACAAGTCAACTGAACCTGGAAGAAGAAGAGGACATTGCCATGTGATGGGAAAGCCAAAGAACCCATGTCAGAATGCTACCAGCCCAGGAAGAAACAAGCCTTCCAGCCTCCAAAACCATGAGATAGTATATTCCATTGTTTAAGCCAACCCACTGTGTGGTATTTATCACAGTGGCTGGGAAATTAAGACCCAAGCGTTGATCATTTTATATTTGGAAAGGCTTTAGCATTTAAAATATGCCCCTGAGCATTGATTTTGGACAGGTAAGGGAAATAATTAAATTATGCTGATGCACTGCTCAGCTAAGAAAGAGGGCTGGAGCTTGAGTCTGGACAGCTGCTCCAGAGGACTGGAATCGAATCACAGGAGGACCCTTCCCTGTCAGTCTTGGGAAAATGAGGCTTGAGGCTCAGGGTGCTTTTCTTTCTTCACTGGTTCAAGTAACACCCCCTCCATGGAACATGTTACTGTCCAATTTTAGTATCACCCTGCTTCTTGGAAAAAAATAAAGGCAAAAATGACTATTTAGGCTATTCAGGAATTCTGTGAGTGTTATAAATGTGATTCCATTTTAGAGAGAAAAGCTGAAGTCCACATTGATGCCAAAGAGAGAAAACAGTCGGAAACAGAAGTGGTGTTGGAACTTTGTTGTGTCTAAAATGTTCTCCCAGAGAACTTTGATTGACGAGGAACAGAATATGATTGTTGTTCAGAGCACTAAAGAAGACTACTCAAGACTAGTTGAGAGAGTAAATTTCCATCCATTTATTCCTTTTCATTCATTCAAAATCAGACATTGTACATATAGTAGGGGCAAAATAAATGCAACAGTGGTGAAGTCAGTAAGTGCATCTCCACGGAGAGCCTTACAGGGTATCTGGACTCAGTAGGCATGGGTCCAGTAAATACCCAAGTAGAATGTCTGGATCTATAGTCATGAGTACTGTAAGTATCCTAGCAGAGTGCTTGGACCCACCTGACACGTAGAGCATATTTAGTAATGAATGTGAATGCTCCATCTCTGAAGAGTTTTTGCTGATAAAGAAAATTGAAGAGATTAAAGTTTTTGGTGTACTTTCAGTCTGGATATTGATTTCTAGTTTCGTTTCATAAATGTTTGATATTTATAGTTCTTTCACTTTATGATTCTAATCATTATATATTCATTATCCATCAATATTTGATTTTCTTCATTTTAAGAATATAGACACAATTATGTTAGCTCTTTTGTTTTGAACATTTCTGTTAGTTTGCATATAGACTGGGGCCCTTCTTTGGGTGACAGCTTTTCACTTTGTTTGGCAACTCCTTTTGATTCTTTAAGTCTCAACCACACCAGCATCACCTGGACCAAGAAGCTTGTCCGAACCCACCAGTCTTATCTAAGTGCCCTTCTCTGTGCCTCCCTCGTAACGTCTGCCTATTTCTCTGCCGTTGTACTTTTATTAGTGCTGCCATCTGCATCTTATTAGACTTTGCACCTCCATCACCCATCGTGGTCTGGCACAGAGGCTGTTTTGATTTGCTAAAGCTGCCAGAATGCAATATACCACAAATGGGTTGGCTTTTTCAAAGGGAATTTATTAGGTGACAAATTTACAGTTCTAAGACCATAAAAATGTCCAAAGTAAGGCATCAACAAGAGGATACCATCACTGAAGAAAGGCCAATGACTTACTGGGTTCGTGTGTCACATGGGAAGGCACATGGTGATGTCTGCTGGCCCTTCTCTCCCAGCTTCTTCTGGTTTCAGAATGGCTCTCTCAGCTCCTGTGGGTTCTTTCTTCTTGCTTCTCCCTGGGGTATTTTCTCTCTTAGCTTTTCTCTGCTCCTATAAAGGGCTCCAGGAAAAGATTAAGACTCATTTTTAATGGGTGGGGTCACATCTCCACGGAAAAATTTAATCAAAAGGTCCCACCCAATAATAGGTCTGCCCCCACAAAGTTGGATTAAAAGAACATAGGCTTTTGTGGGTACATAACAAATTCAAACCAGTACAGAGGCTCTTCTTCATTATTGCTTGTTGAATGAACAAATGAGCAAAAGAATGACTAGATCATTTTCTGGAAAGCTGGTCATTCAAAAGTGTTGAAATTTTAAAGGGAGAGAGTATTTTCCTTGAAAGGGTGTACCCTCCTAATACTTGGCTTTCTAGAAAGCTTATTCTCTGAGGTTTCTTGATTGATAAAGTTAATTCCCCCTACCCCTGCCCCTTTCTTGTATTTTTTTTTTTTTTGCCAATATTTAAGTTTCAGATTAAACTTCACTTGACACTTTGAAATGAAGACTCAAACTGCAAAAATTCACTTTGGAAAATACAACTCAGATGTACAAACAGTCCTTTTCAAGTGCATTTTTTAAATGAGATAACTAGACGTCAATTTGTATTATTTATATAACTGTTCTTAAGAAGTGATAATGTTACATAAATGTACTCTGAGCAGCATTTTCCAATGGATTTTGGTGTGGGGGTTTGAAGCAAGGTTTGAATGTGGAGAGGCAAATGCTTCCTTGGTTAGATATGAATGTTTAGCTAAATGATTCAGTTGAGTGTTTAAGCTCAGCCTCACTTTCTGAACTGTAATTGGAAAGAGCCTGAGGGGACAGCACAATAGTTCTTCAGGGACAGTTACTGGGGAAACACATCTAGTGGGGCTCTTTACCTGAGCCATGGGCTCGCTGGCACTGCTCCTTTTGCACCCTCAGCAGCTGTGTGCCAGGCAGTTTGCATCTTTCATGGAATTTGAAATGAGGAGTTTTCAGTGGGATTTTTAAAGCTATTTTCTAAGAGAGTAAAATTAGGGATTGGGAGCTGGGAGAAATATCGTTCTGCTCTGATTGCTGGAATATGTAGCACCGGCCTTGATAAAAAATAGTTTTATTTTTTTAAAGCTCCATTAAGAAAAAAATTCTGCAACTTTTAGGTCCAAAACAGTTCGATTTCTAACTTATCTTTTTCCTTTCTTTTTCCAAACAGAATATTTTCTTATTTTTTTATATCCTGCTTCATCCTACAGAGGATTTTAGATATCTTCTAACACTTGAATAGGCTTCCTGGAATCATAAAAAATAAATTCTTTTTCCATCCCTTCCTTCTCTCTCCTTTTACTTTCTCTCTTTCTCTCCCTCCCTTTCTCTTCTCTCTCTCTTTCTTCCCTGAAAGATGGCACTGTTTTTGCTGCCTACCTTACTTTTTTGTTTTTAAGCCGTAATGATACTTAAAGAAAGCTCTTTTGCCCACTGCTTTTTCTGTATTTATTGAGATTATGGTAACACTGACTGACTTTCGAGTGTTAAACTATTTTGCATTCCTGGAGAAAACCCCACTTGGTTGTGGTGTAGTATCCTTTTTTATTAAGGCTTTGCTTTGCTAAAATTTTGTTAAGGATTTTTGTATTTATATTCCTTAGTCATATTGATCTGTACTTTATTGTAATATATTTGACTGGTTGTGATAATTAGAGTAATGCTGGCCTAATAGAATGAATTGAGAAATAGTCCTTCCTCTTCAATTATCTGTAAGAGTTTGTGTAGAATTGCTATCATTTCTTTCTGAAATGTTTGGTAGAATTCACCAAATTCTCAATAATCGATAGAACAAATAGACAGTTATCTGGGCTTTGGATTTTATTTCTGGAAAGGTTTGTAACTACAAATTCATCTTCTTTTAAAGGGCTATTTAGATTATTTATTTCTTTTTGCATGAGCTTTTTTGTCCTTGAAGAAATGTGTCTGTTTCATCTATGTTACTGAATTTGCTGACATAAAATTGTTCTTAGTTTTTCCCTTTTATCTATTTAGTATCTGTAGATTTGTAGTGATTTCACTTATTATATTCCTGATATTAGTATTTGTGTCCTTTCTTATCTCTTCCTGATAAATTTGGCTACAATTTTATTTCATCAAAGAACCAAGTTTTGGTTACATTGATTTTCCTTATTTTTTCCCCATATCATTGATTCTGCTCTGATGTTGTTTTAGTTTCTTTGGCTGCTCAAGCAAATGCCATGCAATAAATTGGCTTAAACCATGGGAATTTATTAGCTTAGGGTTTTGAGGCTAAGAGAAAGTCCAAAGCAAGGCGTCATCAAGATGATGCTTTCTTCCCAAAGACTGGTGTTCTGGGACTGGCTGCTGGCCATCCTTGGTCCGTGGCTTCTCTGAAACATGGCTCATGGTGCCTCTCCTGGCCTCTCACTTCTCTTCCACTTCTGTTGATTTTCAGCTTTCTGCTTCTTCTGGCTTTCTCTATCTGAATTCCATTCTGCTTATAAAGGATTCCAATCATAGCATTTAGGCCCATCCTGATTGAGGTGGGCCACACCTCAGAAAAAGGTACTACTTACAATGTGTTCATACCCACAAGAATGGATTAAGTTCAAGAACCTGTTTATGGGCTACATACGGCTCCAAATGACCACAGAGGTCATTACTTCCTTTCTTCTGCTTACTTTGGGGTTTATTAAGGTGGAAGCTGAGATCATTTCTTCTCCACTTCATCATTCTTCTTTTCTAATATGGATGCTTGGTGCTATAAATTTCTCTCTAAGAATTGTTTTAGTTGCATCCCACAAATGTTAGTATGTTGTGTTTTCATGTCATTCAATTCAAAATACTAATTATCCTTATTGTATTAGCTAAGTCATCCAATGCCATGCAGTGCCAATTAGGAGCAGTAAGAGGAGATATCTTTCCCTTGTTCCTGATCTTAGGGGGAAAGTATCTAGTCCCTCAGTGTTAAGTATGATGTTAGCTGGCAGTTTGTTGGGTGTTTACTCTATGGGTGACAGTAGTGTTTACTCTATGGCTAATTTTTCCTTTCTACTGAGGCAGAATCCTTCTGACTTCTTTGCCTCCTTCTGACTTCTTTGCCTAATGTCTTGTGAATTAGGTTTTCTACTCTGGCTGGTGGGGACAGAAACTATTCTCAATTCAAGTGTTTTAGTTTCCTACTTGCTAAAGCAAATACCATGTAATGGTTTGCTTAAACAATGAAAATTTACTGTTTCATGATTTTTAGGTTAGAAGAAGCCCAAATCAAGTAAGGTGATGCTTCTTCCTGACGACTGGCATTGTAGGGGATTGTCAGCCTCTTCCCGAATCCCCCGTCCTGTACTACACCCGGAAACTTTTCAGATTATTTGCTAGGGCAGTCATAGGGTTGTATTATTTTGTTCACCATTCAGACCAATTAGTATCCCTCATTGTCTGACATCCACTGTACTGAAAACCATTGTTTCATATATTTTGTCTGGTTGGGTTTTATTTGTTTGTTTTGCTTTTAGTTGTTTAGGTAGGACAGTTTATCCAGTTCCTTTTACTCCATTCTAAAAGTGGAGGTTGATGGCACTTTTTTTGCTGTCAGGGGTGGGGTGTGTGTGCATGATCTGGGAATCGAACCTGGGTCTCCTGCATGAAAGGTAAGCATTCTACCTCTGGAACCACCCGTGCACCCTGATGGCACTTTTTAAAGAATAGTTACCAGTGTTAATAACAAAGGGTAAAGAACAAATTTTACAGTAACAGCAAGAACAAAATAGAATTGTGGGTGGGATTTTCAAACTCAAACTTAACCTTTAGATTCCAACTTTAAAATGTTGTAGCTCTATTTTTTTGACAAGTAGTTAAAAGACAAGTTCTAGCCCCAACCCAGGCATTTTCATTCTTAAATGTCTTCCATGAATCAAATTACATATTGTATTATCCTGAAAAAAGACCACTGGGTGGATTCTGGATGTTTAAATACTTTTATCCGGGAAACCCAGTTATCTAACCTTAGCTCCATTGGTGACTATTAAACCATTTACATTGGCTTTTCTGACTTTCTTCTTAATGGCTAAGGGTGAGACTCTCATGCAAGGGAATATTGTCTAAAACAAAATAAAACTACTAAGTTTAGAAGTGCAATCAGTTCTATGGTGTTTCGGTTTGCTAAAGCTGCTGGAATGAAATATACCAGAAGTGGGCTTGCTTTAACAATGGGAATTTATTAAGTTACAAGTTACAATTCTAAGACCAATGAAATGTCCAAATTAAGACATCAACAAGAGAATACCTTCTCTGAAGAAAGGCAAATGGCATCCAGCGTTCCTCTGTCACATCGCTTCTGAAGATATATGGCAATGTCTGCTGGTCCTTTTCTCCTGGATTCTGGTTTCATTGGCTTTCTCAGTTTCTGTGGGTCCTTGCATAGCATCTCTCTCTCAAACTTCTCCCTCTCTCTGTGGCTTTCTCTTGGTTTCATTTCTCTCCAAACATCTCTGAGCTCTTTTGCTTTTCTGTTCTTTGTCTCCTCATAAAGGGCTTAATCCAGTAAAGGATTAAGACCCACCTTGAATTGGGTGGGTCACATCTTTATGGAAGCAACCTAATCAAATGGCCCCACCCACGATAGGTCTGTTACCCACAAGAATGAATTAAGAGAACATGGCATTTTCTGGAGAGCATAATAAGTTTCAAATTAGCACATATAGGTAATGTAGCCATATAGTATAATATTTTCATACTAATGGAACTTAAAAGAAAAACATAGGAATAGTTTTTTTTTTTGTTTTTTTTTTTTATGGGCAGGCACCAGGAATCGAACCTGGGTCTCTGGCATGGCTGGCGAGAATTCTGCCATTGAGCCACCATCACACCGCTGAAGGAATAGGTTTTATTTTATTATTTTTGCTAAAAACTTTTTAAACCATTATGTCAAATAAGAAATTTATTAAAGCTACCTTTTAAAGATTTTTTGTCAAATCAGCTTATAAATTGATTGATATCTAGAAGTGTGCAGTAATGTAACGAGTGAATATTGTAGTAGTCTCCTTGTATATAAACATGTAGATAAACAGTTTTAGAATTTTAGTACTTGATCTTTTTTTAGGTTCTACCTTATACTCGTTATTTGTCTGCTTTCTTCTTCCTTACCTCCATAATTTTAATCTTTCTTTTTATGGTTAGAATTTGGCAATCCTCCATGACTTGCTAGGAGCATAATTTTTAAAAATCTGTAAAATCTTTTTTTTCCCTCTCTCTTTCATCCCAGCTGTCCCCAGAGACATGATATACTGTTCTTTCCCCTATTGCCCTATTGACCTTATATATATAGATAGTGAGAACGAGCATGTGAATGTAGTTTTCCATGTTAACCATTTTTAAATGCACAATTTAATAGCATTAAGTACACTCACCATGTGGTGTTGCCACTGCCGCCATTCATTAACAAACCTTTTTCATCACCCCAAATAGCAACATCTGTACCTATTAAGCAGTAACTCCCCACCCTACTCACCCTGGCCCTGGCAACCTCTAGTCTGCTATCTGTCTCTCTATCTAGTAGGATTTGCCTATTCTAGATAGTTCACGTAAGTGGAATCATACAATAGCTGTACTCTGTGTCTGGCTTATTTCACTCCACACAATGATTTCAGGGTTCATCCACATGGTAGCGTGTGTCAGCACTTCCTTCCTTTTCGTGGCAGAAAAGCATTCCACTGAATGGACAAGCCATGTTGTATTTATCCAGCCATCCATCGGTGGACACTTGGGCACTCCGACTTTTGACCAAGTCAGTGCTCTTTCCACTGTCCCTTGCTGCCACTAAAGCTTCAGGACCCATCAGTTCAACAGTTGATGTTGATTTTGCCTTTCCAAGGACTCATTTTCTGAACTGTGTTTGGCCTTGACAAAATGCCATGAGGCCAGGCTTTGTGGTCCTGTGAGGGAGGCTGCTGGCAGAGGATGAAGAGCTAGAGTTAGCCAGCATTAAGCATTAATCACCTCCTACCATTGTGCGTTCAGTTCTGCCTCTGATTAAATCCTGGTTATGCCCAGAGAGGCTGTTTGTGGAACTTGGTCCCTATCAGAGAGACAATTCCCTGACAAGGTAAAGGCACGTGCTACCACACATGTACGGTTACACACTGTCATATGTATATATTCACATGCATTTCCTTAAGGAAATGAACAGCTGCCACAGCCCCAGTCAGTAGTTCTAGTTCATTCAGAACTTGGAATCCAAGTGGTAAAACGTACAGAAAAGTCTCTTTTTCAACCTTGCCTCATACCACAAGAATGTGAAAATGTTGACCAAGAGAAAGAGGCTGTTAAACTGTTTAAATGATATCCATAGATAAATTTCAGAGGCATCAGAACTAAAATTACTTTGAAATAAATACTTTATTAAGATTTATTTTCTTTGTGCTACGTTACCAGTCTAATAAGGTTTTCATTGATGGAATTCAGATGAAATCGCAAATCTTGTGCTGTGGAATCTGTAAAATGTTCAGAGGTTGGAAACGGTTTGCATTGGCTAAGCCAAGCTTTGGGTTTTGTTTTTCGTTATGCTAATAAGTTTTTCTCCTGTCTGAATTGAAGTGTAAAGTCATTTGAACAACACTGGTCTTTTCTGTACCCAGAAAGGTCGAGAACTTCAGACAGTTTACCCGGCTGCCAAGAAGCTTCCCAGTTGTAGTCTTAAGATTAATTACCTACAGGAGCAGAAGTAAAAAAATCCATTAGAGTTTAAAGCAGTGATTCTGGCAGGATTTGAAAGGCACTAGGATTTTGTCATAGGGAAAACTTCAGCAAATCTCAGAAATGGAGGTTCTCTTAAGCTGATCAGACATTTCAGTTTTTATCACTAGTACTTAAAAGCAGATATTGAGGCAGTTGGACTTTTTTTGGTGGAGGGCGGCTAAAATATTAAAATAGGAGTTCTTCCTATATGAACTTGGCAATATAATTAAAGTAGAATCTGATAATAGGCCATTTTGTTAAAGCTTTCTTTATTGCAAACTGAGACCCCCAGTGATGATATTTTACCTAAGTTTTTAGAACACAGAATCAAATGTGCCTTGTCTTACCTTTGTATGTTGTTATATAATATTAATTTGGAAATGCAAGGCTGTACCATAAAGGCTGACTTATTCATCTACAGAACTGTGCTGGCAGCAACAATAAAAGTGTTCAGTTCCCATTAATGAGTGTGTATACCCTTTCTAATGGCTGCCGTCCGCACAGACAACTGCAAGAGATCACAGAAATAAATCATTCTATACCAGACATTCTTTCATTACATAAAAACACAAGTTATTAATAAGACATTTCTGACTATTCAATAATAGGTTGTATAACTATGTTAAGACAGCATTTAGATATTTTTAAGGAAATATTAAAATTGAATTTACTTTGGTCATTTTTATCAATAAAAATTATAATAATAGCTCAAATAACTTACATTTATAAAGCATTTACTATATGCAAAATATGCTCTAAGTGCTCTACATATAGTAACAACAACCAATTGCGATAGGTGCTATTAATGTTCCTGTTGTACAGAGGAGGACACTGTGGTGCATATCAAATAACTTGCCAAGTTGCACAACTAGTAAGTAGCAGAGCTGAGATTTGAGCAAGCTTACCTCGAGTCCATGTTCTTTTTTTTAAAAAAATATTTTTATTGAGAAATAATCCACACACATATAGTCCAACCATATTATACAATTGATGGCTCACAATATCATCGCATAATTGTGTATTTTTCTCCATGATCATTTTTAGAACATTTGCGTCACTCCAGAAGAAGAAATAAAAAGAAAAAAAAAGAACTCGTATTCCCATACTCCTTACCCCTTCCTCTCATTGACCCACAGTATTTCAATCTACATAATTTTTACCCTTTATCCCACCTTATTATGTACTTAATTTTTTCCTTATATTTTTTATACTTTTCATACCCTGGATAAGAGGAGCATCAGACATAAGGTTTTCACACAGTCATATTGTAAAAACCATATAGTGATATAGTCTTCTTCAAGAATCAAGGCTACTGGAACAGTGTTCAGCAGTTTCAGGTACTTCTCTCTAGCCTCTCCAAAACACCATAAACTACCATAAAGGGATATCTATATAATGCATAAGAATAACCTCCAGGATAACCTCTTGACTGTTTGAAATCTCTCAGCCGCTGAGACTTTGTTTTGTCTCATTTCTCTCTTCCCCCTTTTCGTCAAAAAGGCTTCCTCATTCACATGATGCTGGGTCACAGCTCATCCCTGGGAGTCTTGTCCTACGTTGCCAGGGAGATTTACACCCCTGGGAGTCATGTCTTACGTAGAGGGGAGGGCAATGAATTCACCTGCCAAGTTGGCTTAGAGAAGCCACATCTGAGTGAAAAAGAGGTTCTCTGGGGGCGCAGAGTTCAGTTCAAGCTCTTGATGACTGAAGTGTGTGCCTCTTGCACAAGTACTCCGAAATACAAGCTTAACTCTAGAATAGGTTCTCCCACCTTGTCCACCCTCCCCGCCTTCCTCCTGAGGCCAGGCTGCCATACCCAGGGCTCGTTCCCACAGGGGTCATTCCACAGACCTGCCCTCCCTTCTTTTATTCACACATTAGAAGATTTTATTAAGCTATGTAATTGCACTCAGAGGAAAGACATGAAATATCTGTTTTTATTCCTCCCACTTCTCTTTTGATTGGCTTGTCATTATGAAATGGAACTTTTCTCTTTTCACATCCAGGAAAAATGGAGAAATCCCACACAACTGTTTTCCTTTTCAAGAAGCTGTATAGAACTTAAGCATGGTCTCTTTCCAATAAGCAACAAATATTATTTTCATTGAAATATTTCTTTACTGAGCAAGCACAGCAACCCCAACCAACCCCTAACAGCAACCAAACCCAACAAGCAAAATAACAACCTTCTAATTGGCAAAGCCAGTGGATGCAATTTAGCTCATTTGAACTCTTGTAAAGTTTTTCATTTTATTTTTTAAGTTAAAACTTCAGTAAAACTGACTTCTTTGTGACAGTCCTGTGTATTTTAACATGTTTACAATTGTGTAACCACCTGTCACTATTAGGATACCAAATAGCTCCAACCCCTCCCCAAAACACCTTTACGTTTTCCCTTTGCAGTAACACTCAACCCCCATCCCCATGTTTGGCAACCACTACTATGCTCCGTCACTATAGTTTTGCCTTTCGGAGAATGTTATTTAAATGGAATCACACCGTATATAGCTCTTTGAGGCAGTCTTCCTTTACTTGCATAATGCCTTTGAGATTCACCCAAATTGTTGGATGTGTTCCTTTATATTATTGAGTACTAGTCAATTGTATCTATCATGGTTTATCCATTCACCAGTGAAGGGCATTTAGGTTGTTTCCAGTTTTTGCCAAGGGTAAGTAGAGCTGCTGTATATATTTGTGTATAGGTTTTTTATGGGTGTAAGTTTGCATTTCTTGAGGTAAGTACCTAGGAGTGAGATTTCTGGGTCATATGGTAAGGATATGTTTAGCTTTATAAGAAACTTCTGAACCATTTTCCAGGGTTCCCAACAGCAGTGTGAGAGAGCTACGTTTGCTCCACATTCTCACCACATTTGGTGCTGTCCGTATTTTTCCTTAGCAATTAATGAAGTTTAGCATCTTTTCATGTCCCTACTTTTTTCCTCTTGGGTGAAGTGTCTATTCAAGTCTTTTGCATTTTTTTTTTTTTGTCTCTGAAAGAGTTTAATAAGCAGTATTTTGGGTATAACATGAAGTTCATAGTTTAGAGCATGATGGACATTACACAGGCATGCTATTAAGAATCAGAGGTGTTTTATGTTGAACTTCTTCTCAAGGGTCAAGCTCTGTTACCTTTGTTTCACATACTTTTCAGGACGTTCTCTGGGCCTCTCATTCACATTGCCTCCCTTGCCAGACTATCTGCCTTTAAGGCCTCAGCCAGTCTCTCCCTTGCCTTCTTCATTTTCCATGCCTGTTTCTTGACAAATTCACAAGTTCCCTGTCATCTACCAAGAGGCTATGAGAAATCCTGAAGTCCTGGGTCTGCCTAATCTGCCAGGAGTAGACTCAGGGCTGGAGAAGATTTCTGGCAACAGTACGACCCAGGGGCTTTGTTGGACCATATGGTACAATTATTTCTAAGGCATTTGGGAAATCCAGGGTGCTTGCTTAAAGGTTCTCCTGCACTGCTCCATGCCTGGAGACCTTCAGTCTCCTGTACACCTGCTGCGGCTGGTCCAGGTTCTCCAATTGCCTGTGTCCGACCACATTTCCAGAACGGGAAGTTACTCTAGTAACAGGCCTCAGGAATATTTGGAGTGCAGTGGTTTCCACTTGGCCTCTGTTCCATGGTGGTGGTGTTTGCTCTATGAAGTCTGGGGCATCATATCGCTTTTGGGTTTCCCCAGGAAAGCTGGCTTGGAAAACACATGGAGGCAGGATCCCCCATGACCACAGAGCTACCTGTGTGGATCACGCTCCTGAGATGCAGAAAGTCTGACTCCTGCTGGAAATGCCTCACCTATTTTCAAATTAGATTGTCTGTTTTTTACTGTTGAGGGTTTTTTTCTTTTTGGTATTCTGTATGGCGGGGTCATATTTCATTATTTTTCCATGTGAGATTCCGTTATTGCAGCACCAGTTGTTGAATTTTTTGTTTGTTTGTTTGTTTTGGGGGGAAGTGCATGGACCCGGAATGGAACTGGGGTCTCCCACATGGCAGGCGAGAATTCTACCACTAAAACTATTCTTGCACCCCCTTACTGTTGAGTTTCATAAGTTCTTTATGTATTCTGGGTACAAATTCTTTGTCTGATATGTTATTTGTAAATATTTTCTCCCAGTTCTGTGATTTGTCTTTTCATTCTCTTAACTGTCTTTCACACAGCAAAAGTTTTAAATTTTGATGAAGTTCAGTTGACCTTTTTTTTTTTCCTTCCTTTTAAGGATCATTCTTTTGGTGGCCCATCTAAGAAATAGTTGCCTAACCCAAAGTCACAACAATTGCTTCCTCAGAATTCTTTTGAAGATTTTTAGTTTTACATCATATAGTTAGAGCTGTAATCCACTTTGAGTTAACTTTCATATAAAGTGTGAGATTGAGGTTCATTTTTTTTTGCCAATGGATATCTAATTGCTCCCTCATGATTTGTTGAAAAGACCATGCTTTATAAATTGGATTGCCTTTGTACCTTTATCAAATACCTTATTTCTGTGGATCTGTTTCTGGACTTTATTCTGTTCCATTGATCTATTTGTCTTGACTACTAACCTTATAGTAAGTCTTAAAATTGGCCAGTGTGATTTCTCCTACTTTATTATTCTGTTTCAAGATTATTTTGACTATCCTAGTTCCTTTCCCTTTCCATATAAATTTTAGAATCAGATTGTGTATATGTACACAAAAAAATCTTTTTGGGATTCTGATTAGTATTGTGTTAAATCTGTATATCAATTTAGGAAAAATTAGACCTTAACTATGTTGAGTCTTCCAACCCATGGATATGGTATGTCTCTATTTAGGTCTTCATTGATTTTGTTCATTAGTGTTTGGTATTTTTTTTCAGGTTATATGTGCTGAACATGTTTTGCTAGATTTACCCAAAGTAATTCATTTTTTTGGAGGTATTGTAAATAGTTGTTTTGTCTTTTATATATATATATATATTCAGTTTGCAGTTGTTCTTTGCTAGAATATAGGAACTTGAATGATTTTTGTGCACTGACCTTGTATCCTGTGATCTTTCCCAATCTTTGTGCCCTCTGTTTCTTTTTCTTGCTTTATTGCACTGGCCAGGACTTCCAGTATGATTTTGAATAGGAGTGGTGAGAGTAGACCTTTTCGCATTGTTCTGAATTTTAAGAACAAATTCATTCAGGCTTTTACCACTAAAAATGATGTTTGCTGTCACTGTGCTTGTTTGAAGCTGTATGTATGCCAGAAAAGGCCATGTTCTTTTAAGCCATTCCTGTGGGTATAGACCTATTGTTGGTGGGACCTTTCAGGCTATTTCCATTGGAGATGTGACCCACTCCATTCGAGAGGCAGGTCTTAATCCTTTTACTGGAGTCTTTTATGAGAGGATAAAGGACTGAAAAAGCTGAGAGAGCTGAGAGAGAAAATCCCTGGAGGAGCTAAGAGAGGACTCACAGAAGCTCAGAGAGTAAGCCACTGGAACCAGAAGCTGTAATCAACGGAACCCAGGGAATGAAAGACCAGCAGACAGTGGTCCTTCTAATTTGACAGAGGTGTTCTAGATGCTGGCAGCCTTTCTTCAGAGTCTAGGCATTATACTGTTAATGCCTTAATTTGGACATTTTCATATCCTTAGAACTGTGAATTTTAAGTTAATTAATCCCCATTGTAAAAGACAGTCCATTTCTAGTATATTGCATTCCAGCAGCTTTAGCAAACAAAAAAAGTAAGTTTTTTTTGTAGAAGCCCTTTCTCAGGTTGACAAATTTCCTTCTATTCCTAGTTTGCTAAGAGGTTTTTATCATGAATGAATTTTGAATTTTGGCAAGTGCTTTTTCTGAATCTATTGAGATGATCGTATACTTTTTTTTTTCATTAAACTGTTAATATAGTGAATTGTGTTGATTCTTGAGCATTGAAGCAGCTGGTGTTCCCAGAATAAACCTCACTTGGATGTGGTGTATTATTATTACCATTATATATTGCTGGATTCAGTTTGCTAATATCTTGTTTGTTCCTGAGGGATATTGATTTGTAGTTTTCTTTGTCTGGTTTTGGTATTGGGGCAATGCTGATCTCATAAAGTGTGTTGTGAAGTCTTCCTTTCTTATCTGTTTTCTCTTGGAAAAGAGTGTAAACAGTTAGTGTTGTATCTTTAAATGTTTCATAGAAAATATCAGTGAAACCATCTGGGCCTGGAGGTTTCTTTTTTGAAAGATGTTTACCTGTGAATTAAATTAAAAAATAGTTACAGAACTATTCAGGTTATCTGTTCCAGCTTGAGTGAATTATGGTAGTTTGAGGTTTTTAGGAATTGGTTCATTTAATCTAAGTTGTCAAATTTATGAGCATAGAGTTGTTCATATTATTCTCTTTAAAAATTATTAATGGAGTCTAAAGTGATAGCTCCTCTTTCATTCCTGATATTGGTCATTTATGTCTTTTTTTTTTTTCTTGACAGTCTTGCTAGAGGTTTATCAATTTTATTATATTTTCAAAGAACAAGATTTCTTTTATCGATTCAAGTTTTCTTTTGTTTCTTTTCTTTTAATCTGTTAGTTCCTTGCTTCTGCTTACTTTTTGTTTTTTGGTTTTTTTCTAGATTTAATTAATGATTTGTGACCTTTCTTTTTTTCTAATATAAGCATTTAATGCTATATATTTCCCTCTAAATATTGCTTTAGCTGTGTCCTTTGAATTTTGATATGTTGTATTTTCATTTTCATTAAGTTCAAAATATTTTTTTAAATTTCCCTTGCTTCCTTTTTAAAAATTTTTTTTTTTTTATTGCGCCTTGCTTTTGAGCCATGGATTATTTAAGAGTGTGCTTTTTAGTTTCCAAGTGTTTAGGACTTTCCTAATCTTTTCCTGTTATTTATTTCCATTCTAATTCCATTACGATCAGAGGAACATAGTTTGTATAATTTCAGTTCTTATAAGTTTGTTAAGGTTTGCTTTATGACCTAGGGCGTGGCTATCTTGATGACTATTCCATATTCACTTATAAGGTGGAGGTTTTATAAATGTCAAAATTAGATCCAGTTGGTTGATGTTGTTGTTCCTTCTATATTCTTTCTTATTTTCTGTCTTCTTATTTTATTGATTATTGAGGGAGGAGTATTGATGTCTCTCACTATATAATTTGGATTTGTCTGTTTTTTCCTTTCAGTTATGTCACATTTTGCTTCAGATGTTTTGAAGCTTTGTTGTTAGGTACGTATATACATTTAGGATTGCTATATCTTCTTGGCAAATTGACCTTTTATCTTTATGAAATGTCCCTCTTCATTTCTGGTAATACATTTTATGTGCTAGCTACTTTGTCTGATGTTAATATAACCACTCCAAGTTTTTTTTGTTAGTGTTTACATGGTACATCTTACCTATCCTTTTACTTCTAACCTATCTAAATCATTTCATTTGAAGTGAGATTTTTGAAGATAGCATATAATTAGGTCATTTTTCAAATTGATTATCATTGCATTTTAATTAGAGTGTTTAGAAAATTTCCACTTCAGATAGTTATTGATATGTTTGGATTTAGTTTTATCATTCTATTATTTCTTTTCTAGTTGTTCCCTCTGGTTTCCTTTTATTCTCTCTCTTCTCCCTCTAATGCCTTATTTTGGATTACTGAAATATCTTTAGTATGCCACTTTAATTGTCATTGTGTTGTTTTTACTATACCTCTTTATATAATTTTTTTTGGTGGTTACTCTAAATATACTTAACTTTTCATTGTCTGCTTAAAATTGTTTAACATATTTAACTTTTACACATTCTACTTCGATCAGTATTTTACCACTTCATGTGGAAGGTAAAAACCTTACCACCATAGAGGTCCCTTCACTCTCCCTATCAGTTGTAGTTGTCTGATGTGTTACCTTTACATCGATGGGAAACCCCAACAGGCAACATTACAGTATTTCCTTTTGACCATCAAACATTTTAAATAACTCACTGGGAGAAGAAAAATTTATTATATTTTTGCAGATATTTACCATTTTTGTTGGTCTTCCTTCATTCCTTAAGATACAAGTTCTCATAGACTTTCACTCTGTTAACTGGCTTCCTTCTTCTTGTAACTCCTCTGACTTTCAGGACAGAATTCTTCCTAGTTGTTTTTCTTTCTCAGCCACCTTTTCACATTCTCTTCCTCTACTTTTCCTTTCAAGGCTGCCGCTCCCTAGGTTCTTTGCCAAGCCCTCGTCCCTTCTTTGTCCAGATACTCTTAACTGACCAGTCAGTGACTCCTATGGCTTCAGCTACCACTTATATGCTGATAACTCCCAAATTTCTGACTGTAACGTTGATATTTCTTTTGAACTTCAGACCTGTTATCCCGCCTGCTATCTCTGCATCTCCCTGAGTGTTCCACAAGTTCGCACAACTCAGCATGTCCCAATCTGAGCCCTTTAACTATACCACCATATATCCTGTCACCTATATCTGAGACTTGGCACGATCCCTCACTCTACCCCTCCCCCCAAATAATACCCTCTTCCTGTAACCAATATATATATACAACTGTAACCAATTCTTATTAATCTTTCCTCCTAAACATCTATGGAATTTATCCTTTTTCTCCACCCACACTGCTTCTTCCTTGGTTCATAATGTCTTGCCTAGAATTCTGTAGCAGCTTCCTAATTTACCTGCCTCTTGTCTCCTCCCTCCTCTCCTTTCTTATAGGATTATCTTCCTAACACAGCTATGCATCATGCTTGCTCTAACTCCTAATGCCACCAGGATGAATTCTACACTTGATCTTAGCCAAAAGGCCGAGAAGCGATAGGATGAATTCTAACCTCTTTAATATGGCATATAAGATCCTTTATGATCTGTTTCACCTCCCTCTGCCAATTCTCTCTTACTGCCTGCCTTTGACTACTTGCTTTCTCAAGCTTTAGGCTCCAGCTATACAGGACTATTTAAAATTTCCATTCTGGGTAAGTCACACCTTTCTCAGTGTTATCAGGTACCTTTTGCCTAGTGTACAACTTATTCTTCTGTGTCTCCCCACTACAACATCATGAGTTTCAAGAAGGCAGGAACCATGTCCTCAGGTTCTAATCCAGTACCTAGATTTGATTTGCATTTCCCTGAGAGCTAAGGAAGATGAGCATCTTTTCATGTGCTTTTTAGCCATTTGTATTTCTTCTTTGGAAAAATATCTATTCAAGTCTTTTGCCCATTGTGATGGTAAGGTTATGGCGTCAATTTGGCCAAATGACTATGCCCTGTTGTCTGGTCAGGCAAGCAATGGCCTGATGGTTGCTGCAAGGATATTTCATGGCTAGTTGATTAAATCATCAGTCAATTGATTGCATCTGTGGTGGATTATATCTGCACTCAACTAAGGCTGTCTCCACAATGAGATAACCCAGTCATTTGAAGACTTTTAAGGAAGAAAAAAAAACTACTTCTTTAGCCGGTGAGCCTCTCCTGTGGAGTTTGTCCAGACCCTTCATCGGAGCCATCAGCCTTATAGCCTGTCCTATGGATTTTGGACTCTTCCATTCCCACAGTTGTGTGAGACACCTTTAT
This sequence comes from Myrmecophaga tridactyla, assembly GCA_004026745.1. Lineage (NCBI taxonomy): Eukaryota > Metazoa > Chordata > Mammalia > Pilosa > Myrmecophagidae > Myrmecophaga > Myrmecophaga tridactyla. The sequence continues at coordinate 18,951 of PVIY010007555.1, read as the reverse complement.
AAATCATATATTTACAGATCTCTCCCCTTGGTTATGTTTCTCTAGAGAACCCTAACACATCAATTTTTAAATTGGGTTGTGTTTTAGTTTGTTAAAGCTTATGGAATACAGTATACTACTAACAGAATAGCTTTTAAAAAGGAAATTTATTAAATTACAAGTTTACAGTTCCAAGACCATGAAAATGTCCAAATTAAGGCACCAACAAGAGGTTACCTCCACTCAAGAAAGGCTGATGCCATCTGGAACACCTCTGTCAGCTGGGAAGGCATGTGGCTGGCATCTGCTGGGGTTTTTGACTTCTGGATATGTCTCAGCTGGAAAGGCACATGGCAACATCTGCTAGCTTTTTCTCCTTATTTCATGGGGTTTCCCCAGGGGTGTTTGCGTTCTGCATCTCCAAAGATTTCTGGCTATGTAGGCTCTGTCCACACTGCAGCTTTTTCCAAAATGGTTCCCTCTTAAAGGGCTCCAGTAAGTGACCCCACCTTGAATGGATGGAGATGCATCTCCATAGAAATCACCTAATCAAAAGTTGCCACCCTCAATTGGGTGGGTCATATTTCCATGGAAACAGTAAAAAAGATCCTACCTAGCAATATTGAATGAGGATTAAAGTGCATGGCTTTTCTGAGATCCACGAAATATTTCAAACTGGCACGGGTTGTCTTTTTATTGTTGAGTTGTAGGATTTCTTTACATCTTCTGGATATTAAACCCTTATCAGATATGTGACTTCCAAATATTTTCTCCCATTGAGTAGGCCGCCTTTTCACCTTTTTGACAAAGTCCTTTGATGCACAAAAGTATTCAATTTTGATCAGGCCCCATTTATTTATCTTTTCTTTCATTGTTTGTGCTTTGGTATAAGAAACCTCTGTCTACAACAAGATCTTAAATATGCTTCCCTATTTTTTTTCTAAGAGTTTTATGGTACTGGTTCTTATATTATGACTTTGATACATTTTAGGTTAATTTTTGTATAAGGTGTGAGATCATTGTCTTCTTTTATTGTTTTGGATATGTATATTCAGTTTTTCCCAGCACCATTTGTTGAAGAGGCTGTTCTATCCCAATTGAGTGGACTTAGCTGCATTGTCAGAAATCAGTTGACCATAAATGTGCAGGTCTGTTTTGGAAATCTCATTTTGGTTCCACTGATCAATATGTCTATCTTATTGCCAGTACAATGCTGTTTTGACCACTGGAGCTTTGTAAAATGATTTAAAGTTGGCAGCGTGAGCCCTCCAATTTTGTTCTTTTATAATATGTTTTTGCTATTCAGGGCTCCTTGCTCTGCCAGATAAATTTAATGATTGGCTTTTCCATTTCTTCCATTGAAATTTTAATTAGGATTGCATTGAATCTATAAGTCAATTTGGGTAGAATTGACATCTTAGGTATATCTAATCTTCCAAATCATGAACATGAAATGTCCTTCCATTTATTCATGTCTTCTTTGATTTATTTTAGCAATGTTTTGTTATTTTCTGACTACGTATCCTTTGCATCCTTGGTTACATATATTCCTAGATATATGATTCTTTCAGTTGCTATAATAAAAGGAATTTTTTTCTTGATTTCCTCCTGAAAGGACTCATTACTAGTATATAGATACACTCTTGAATGTTCCGTGTTGATCTTGTTTCCTGTCAGTTTGCTGAACTCGTTTATTTATTTAGCTTTGTTGTAGATTTTTTGGGACTTTCTAAATATAGGATAATGTCATCTGCAAACAGTGGAAGTTTTACTTCTTCCTTTCCTATGTGTATGCCTTTTTTTTTTTCTTGCCTATTTGCTCTAGCTTGGACTACTGGCATGAGATTGAATAACAGTGGTGACAATGGGCATCCTTGTTATGTAAAAGAGAAAGCTTTCAGTATTGAGTGTGATGTTAGCTGTGGGTTTTTCCATATATGCCCTTTATCATGTAAAGGAAATTTCCTATCTTTTGAAGTGTTTTTATTAAAAGTGATTTTATCAAATGTTTTTTCTGTGTCAATTGATATGAGTGTGTGTTTTTTCCCCTTAGATTTGTTAATGTGATGTATTACATTGATTTTCTTGTGTTGAACCATGCTGGCATACCTGGAATGAACCCAACTCGATTGTGATGTATGATTCATTAAATGTGCTGTTGGATTTGATTTGCAAGTATTTTGTTGAAGGTTTTGCACCTGTATTCATTAGAAAAATTGTCTGTAATTTCCTTTTCTTTTAGTATCTTAATCTGGCTTTGGTATTAGGATGATGTTAGCTTCATAAAATGAGTTTCCCTGCTCTTGAATTTTTTTTGGAAATTTGAGCAGCATTGATATTAATTCTTCCTGAAATGATTAGTAGAATTCACCTGTGAAGCCATCTGGTCCTGGGCATTTCTTTGTTGGGAGTTTTTTTGGTGACCAGTTCAATCTCTTTGCTTGTCATTGGTTGTTGTACTCTTCTGTTTCTTCTGAAAACAGTATAGGTGGTTTATATGTTTCTAGAAAGTTATCCATCTTCTAAGTTGTCAAATTTGTTGGCATACAGACATTCAGGGTATCTTCTTATTATCTTTTTTATTCCTCTGAGGTCAGTAGTTATGTCCTCTCTCATCTCTGATTTTATTTATTTGCATCTTCTCTTTCATTCTTTGTCTAGTGCAAGGTTTGTCAATTTTATTGATCTCAAAGAACCAGCTGTTCATTTTATTGATTTTTCTGTTTTTTTTTGTTGTTGTTGTTCTTGATCTCATTTACCTCTGCTGTAATCTTTATTTCTTCTGCTTACTTTGGGATTAGTTTGCTGTTATCCTTTTTGTTCCTCTAGGTGTGCAGTTAGTGCTTTGATTTTAGCTCTTTTTTCCTTTTTAATGTAGGCATTCAGGGCTACAAATTTTCGTCTTAGCACTGCCTTCACTGTATCCCATAAACTTTTTTTTTTTACATGGGCAGGCACCAGGAATCGAACCCGGGTCCTTGGGCACAGCAGGCAAGCGTTCTTACCTGCTGAGCCACCGTGGCCTGCCCTCCCATAATATGTTGTGTTCTCATTTTGATATGTTGTGTTCTCATTTTCATTTGTCATGAGATATTTATTAATTTCTCTTGCAGTTTCTTCTTTGACCTATTGATTGTTTAAGTGTGTTGTTTAACCTCCATATATTTTTTAATTTTACTGTTCCTTGCCTGTTACTTATTTCCAACTTCATTTCATTATGATCAGAGAAAGTGCTTTATATAATTTCAGTCTTTTAAAATCTATTAAGGCCTGTTTTGTGCTCCTGCATGTGGTCTGGTCCTGGAGAATGATCCATGTACACTTGAGAAGAATGCATATCCTGCTGTCTTGGGATGCAATGTTCTGCAAATGTTTGTTGTATTTAGTTCATTTATTGTTGTATTCAAATTTTTAGTTTCCTTGTTGATCTTCTGCCTAAATATTCTATCTATTGATCAGAGTGACACTGAAGTCTCCAACTATTATTGTGGATACATCTGTTTCTTCCTTCAGTTTTGTCAGTATTTGTCTCCTGTATTTGGGGCATCTTGGTTAGGTGCATAAATATTTATGATTATTATTTCTTCTTCGTAGATTTCCCCTTGTATTAATATATAATGTCCTTCCTTGTCTCTTATAACATTTTTAATTTAAAGTCTATTTTTTTTCCCCTGATATTAGTATAGCTATTCCAGCTCTATTTTTGGTTACTGTTGTGTTGAATCTTTTACCAGCCTTTCCCTTTCAACCTATTTGTATCCTTGGGTCTAAGGTGAGTCCCTTTAGAGAGCATTTAGCTGGAGTATATATTTTTTAATACATTCTGCCAGTCTGTGTCTTTTGATTGAAGGGTTTAGCCCATTAACATTCAATGTTATTACTGTAAAGGCAGTACTTATCCTTTTATCCTTTGACTTTCTTATGTCATATCTTATTTTTATTTCTTTTTTTATCCTCTCAGTTACCCTAAATGATAATCTTCATTTCAGCATTCTCCTCCAAGCCCCTCTCTCCTGTCTTTTCTTTCTGGCCACAGAACTCTCTTCATTTCTTATAGGTAGGACTCTTGTTAACACACTCTCTTAGTTTGTGTTTATCTGGGAATATTTTTTTAAACTCTCCCTCAATTTTGAAGGACAGCTTTTCCAGATAAAGAAGTCTTGGCTGGCAGTTTTTCTCTTTCAGTACCTTAATATATCATACCACTGTGCTCTCACGTCTATGGTTTCTGATGAGAAATCCACATTTAATCTTATTGCAGTTCCCTTGATAGTGATGAATGTCTTTTCTCTTGCTGCTTCCAGAATTCTTTCTTTATCTTGGTATTTGACATTCTGATTAATATGTGTCTTGGAGTGGGTGTATTAGAGTTTATTCTGTTTGGAGTATGTTGGTCTTCTTTTTTTTTTTTTGTAGCAGTTTTAAAAAAAATTTTTATTAATAAAACCAATCGTATGCTGGTCTTCTTATGCAACATTTGCATCTTCATGTCTTTTATAAGGGTTGGGAAATTTTCAGCCATTATTTCCTCAAATATTCTTTCTGACCCTTTTTCTCTTCTCTTTTCTCTTTGGAACACCCATGTTGGGTATTTTTGTGTACTTCATGTTGTCAACTATTTCCCTGAAACCCTGCTTAAATTTGTCCATTCATTTCTCCATCTTATTTTTTCTATTTGAATTCAGATGCTCTGATAATTTCTTCTGCCTCTTTACATCTGCTATTGTATGTCTCTTGTGCTTTTTGATTTCATGTATTACGTCTTTCTTTTCCCATAAGATCTGTTACTTTTTTTTGTATGTTTTCAAATTCTTCTTTATGGTCACCTGGTGTCTTCTTAATATACTTTATTTCTTTAGCTGCCCCCTTGAATTGATTTAAATTTGTTTGAACATCTTTGATTAGTTGTTCCCAATTCTCTATCTCTTCCAACTTTAATTTGATCTTTGTCTTGACCATTTCTTCTTGTTTCTTAGTTGTCTTGTAATTTTTTGTTGGCATCTGGGTATCTGATTATCTTGATAAGATTATTCTGAAAGTTGGTTTCCTTCTCTTGTCCACGATTTTGTTGTGTATTGGGTTTGTGTTAAAGCTCCTCTTTGGCAGTTGGTTTGGCAGTATTTCCCAGCCAAATCTGAACCAGGATCCTACACAGGGGGTGCAGACCAGTTCCAAAGGACCCTAGGGAGAGGTTTAAGAAAGCAGCTCACTGAGACTGCACTTTCTCAACTTTCCCAGCAAGTGGTATGTTTTGGCAGCCTATTCCCCAGAGCCCTACAAAAGAAAGTCATTTTTCAGTCGTCTGTCCCCTCTGCTTCTGATGTGGGTGGAAATAATGGCACTGTGGGTGCTTCAGGTGGCTCTCTGGGAAGGGCCAAGGCTGCAGGACCTTGAAGTCCAATTTTGCTAATCAAGATATGAATCACAACTGTGCCACGCTCCCCTGTGTTATCGAGAGGAAGGTTTCCCTGACTCTCCCAATCTGCAGCAGCCAGCCAACCCAGAACCGGGTCAACCAGACACAGCCAGCCTTGAGAGTGGGGGATGGATGTTGGAAACTACAGTTGAGCAAGTTACTGTGGTTTGTTTCTCCATTGCAGTTTTTCTGCCTTCAGAATCAATGGCACTGCAGGCGCCCCTATCTCCTGCCTGAAAAGGGCCAAGACTGCAGGACCCTGAGGTCCAATTTTGCCAGCCAACAGTTAGATCAGAACTGTGCCATGTCCCCCTCTCTTCCCAGGAGGAGGGCTTCCCTGCCTCTCCCAGTCTGCAGCAGCTAGCCAGGCCTGGTTGGTTCTTTTTTTGAAAATTTCTATTTCTCTACCAAGATTTCCCATTTCTCTTCTGAGATTTTCATTTGTTCAGAATATATTGCTTTTACGAATCTCATATTTATTTTAAATTACTTAACCTCTCTCCTCCAATATTTTGTTTCTCTTGGATTTAGACTCAATTTATTTTATTTTTTCTTGAAAATGTGTTCAATTTCCTGACTCTTAATATATCAGGTAGTTTTAGATTGTATCATGGACATTATGAATGTTGTGGAGATGCTACATTTTATTATTTTTCTCTAAGTCTTATTTCCTTTGTTTTAGCAGGTAATTTTCTTGACTGGGGATGAATTACAAACTTTTGGGGGGTAGCCCTTGGTTTTTTTCTGATCTTTCATATTTAGCTAAAATACTTGAGTTCATTCTGTGTGCACATGTTTCAGGGTCTCCCTGGCTATTTTCCTTTTGGATTTCCTCACTCTTTCCAGTTGTGGCTTCCTGGCTTCATGTTTTTAGTTTCATAAGACAAAAGGACTCTGTTTTTTCCCACATGCTCCATCCCTACCACTGCATGGACCTTATGGATTGCACTTAGCCCCAGTCTAAAAGCCCCAAAAAGAGAATTGACTCATTTAGTTCCCCACCTTCCCTCCTCCTCCAGAGCCTGGATATTTCTGTTTGCTCTCTAGAACCTTCAGGTAGCTGCTTTTTGTGTTATTTCTAAGTTTTATCATTGCTTCCCACAGGATTGTGCTTTCCGTTAGGGTCTTGGTTTGTCATACCTGGAAACAGAAGTGACTTCCCTGGAGCTTACATTTTCAGTTTGGAGAGTAGGCAATAAACAGACACAATGATTACAGCTTGTTGTACGTGCTATCAAGGAAATAAATAAGGTCTACATGATAGAAAGTGATACTGTTAGATAAGGTTTTTAGGAAGGTTCTTTGAAGAACTTCCTTTTGAGTTGAGATCTAAAGAACAAGAAAAATCTGGTCCTACCAAAAGTTAGGTGAAAAATGTTTTCAGCAAAGAGAGCAGCAGATAAAAAAACCCTAAAAGAGAAAAGGCCAGTGTGGCTAGAGGTTGATAAGTGAAGGGAAGGATGATATAAAATGAGTTTGCAGAGGCGGGGAAGAATGTGGTAATGCCAGACCTCCTAGACCTTAGTAAGGAATTGGAAATTACTAATTTTACAAAGAAAATGTGATTGCCCTAACTGGAAGGGTCTGCCTACCAAACAAATTGGATGACTCATACTGCTTTGTCAGAGTAGATAGTCATTAAAAGTCTTAGCAGAAGGAAAGTATGGCCTTGTGATTAGATGAGCTGAGCTGCCTGTCAGTTAGCATTGTTGGAGCAGAAGCTGAATGACATGCAGAATGGATTTGTACTATGTGTAAAAGTTGAAGCAGATGTAGTCTAATATCCCATCTATATCTGAGATTCTGGGATATCATGGAAAAGAAAATGAGTTGCTCTGCATCTAGAAAAAAATATCATGACAATTTAAAACAATTTAGCTAATAAAAACACAAACAATAGAAAATGAAGACTTAAGTAGAATATAGACTTGTCCTTCTGTGTAGTAAAAGATTTTATATGGCTTCTACCCACAAGCAAGTGTCTTCAGTTTTTATATTTTATGACATGAAAGCAATATGCTCGTTTGTGTTTATTGATCCAGTTTCTGTGGGGGAATATTTAATACTCATTCGATGGTTTCCTTTGGTTTAGATGACAGCGCTTCTGCTGCAAGTAGCATGGAGGTGACGGATCGCATTGCTTCCCTGGAGCAGCGAGTCCAGATGCAAGAAGATGACATTCAATTGCTCAAGTCAGCTCTGGCTGACGTGGTGCGGCGGCTGAACATTACTGAGGAACAACAGGCTGTGCTGAATAGGAAAGGACCTACCAAAGGTGGGCATTTTAGATGTACAGGTCTAGTAATCAGTTGGTTTCATTGAAGATTCTTGTTGGAGCTGATACTGTTACACTCCTTACTATTGACAGAGCATCCAAACTTAGAATAACATGGAAACAACTTAGCTCCATCAAAATCACACTTCGCATGACACTGTGTTTTGGTTTGTTGATGATGAATTGTATTGGTGAATTGTAGAGCCCAGTGTGTACATGCGCAGATGATCAGTAAATGTTTTGTCAAGAAAGAAGCCACCTAAATTGGACAGTTGAAGACAGTTGTCTGTCAAAATTCTCTAGGGTGGAGATGGCTTACTTTTGGGCATGATCTTCTAGGCTCCTTTTAGAGAATATTCCATTTAGAAACTTTTTTGATAACTCATATCATTTTCTATGTACCCAACTTATACTATCAGTTCATATCAGCACAGCAACATTTGATTGATTATATGCCACTTTTGAGATTCTGCGCCAAGTACTGGGACAGAGAGGTGCCTGACCCTTCCCCTGAGCAACTCCTGAAACTTAACTTTTCTCCCTCTGAAGCTGTTAAGCATCTCCAGGGCAAGGCCTTCTGTTCTCTTTGAATATCCTTCTCTGTCTACAAGGATATAGCTTAGTACAAAGTTCTATTATGTAGTGGGTTTTTTGACAATTTTAAGTCACCACTTTCCCTTTGACTCCTTGAAAAAAGGCAATATTTGTGCATTAAGTAACTTTTGAATGATCTTAAATTTTTAAAAATAAAAGTCTCTCATAAATGTTTCTATCCTGCTAGTTAGTACTCTAATATCTACTTTCAACTGTTATACATTGCTAGTCTTTTTTTCTTAAAAAAATTTTTATAGTGAAATATAACATATATGCAAAAAAGTGATATATTTCAAAGTACATTTTAGCAAGTATCTAAAGAACAAATTTCAGTGGGTTTGAATTATGGGTTACAGTTCTGCTGTTTCAGATATTTCCTTCTAGCTTACTCTAAAAAGACTAAAAAGAAATATCAATATAATGATTCGGTAGTCGTACTTATTTGTTAAATCCTGTCTTCTCTGTTATACAACTCCTCCCTCTTGTTTGATCCTCCCCCCAATCTTTAGGGATATTTGGGCAGTAACCATTCTAACTTCTTCATGCTGAAAAGGGGTGTCGACATTATGAGGTTGATGGCTCAGCTGGTTGATGGCTGGGAGAGGCTGGCTGCTCTGTGTATCAGTACTTGTCTGGCAGAGGAATGATCTTTAGGTTTTAGGTTTCTGAAAAATGAACTTAGTGAGTGAAACTTTTCTAGAATCTCAGATAGAACCCTGGGTATTCTTTAGGGTTTTCAGGAATACTGTTGGTTGGGGCTTGGCAACTTGCAATTTGCAAAATCTAGCTGAAGCTTGCTTCTGTAAGAATAACCTCCAGAATAGCCTCTCGACTCTATTTGAAATCTCTTAGCCACTGAAACCTTATTTTTGTTACATTTCTTTTCCCCCTTTTGGTCAAGAAGGCATTGTCAATCCCACTATGCCAGGGCTAGGCTCCTCCCTGGGAGTTATGACCCATGTTGCCAGGGAGACTCACACCCCTGGAAATCATGTCCCAAGTAGTAGGGTGGGACCCCCTCACCCTCTCCTGTGCACTATTGGGAGGGGCCAAAAAAAAAAAAGTAGTAGGGTGGGTAATGAGTTTATTTTCAGAGTTCAGCTTAGAGAGAGAGAGGCCACATCTGAGCAACAAAAGAGGTTCTCTGAAAGTAATTCTTAGGCATAATTATGGATAAGCTTAGCTCCCCCATTACAGAAATAAGCTTCATAAGACATCAGTAGACTTTTGCAGGTCATCTCTAAGAAACAGAATTTGTCTTAACTATAAAATTCCTTTGATTAAAACATTTTGAGACCAGGCAAACTCAAAGGGCATGTAAATGTCCCTTTTAAAAAACACTTTTTTTTTTGTTTGTATTTAACAAACTTTTCATAGTTGTCATATTTTTCTTGGGGTCAGGTGAGTGTGCTAGCTTATGTTGCAAATGTGAATTTTTTTCCTCAAATGCTTGGCTACATTTTTATACATCTGTGGGAAGAAATCTATTTCTTTGTTCTTTATAGGGATACCAACTCCATGTGAGATATACTTACTGGGCAAGTCTACATTTTGAACAATCCTTTTAAATAATCATTTTTCTCCTTCCAAGTTACAAAGCAATTAGACTATTTTAAATAAAAACCAGTTGGGTTTTCTTTGGTATCCTGGACCTACTCAGCTTTCCAAAAATAAATCTGATGACTACTGTGTCCTAAAGTGTAAACCTAAAGTAGATCCTTTATATAAAACTTCAGGCTTAAATTCTTTTTATTTTTAAAAACTTTAAAAAGCAGTAACATGAGGCTCACCCAGGAATTATATTTTCTTCATTAAGAGTAAAATTTTATTTTTATAAGCTTTCTTCCAAAAGGAATATTTTCTTATAGTTATCTGATGTTTCTTTATAACATTCTTCCCGTAAGTGAAAATAAATCTAAGTGTGATGGCTTCAATGTCACACCAAGAAATGGTGTATGGTCAGGGGCACAGGAAAGCCCCTGAATGAGCGGGCTGCTGTTGTGTGCAATTAATGAGAGGATGTGGAAGCCAAGGGGAGGCAGAGGTCTGTGTCAGGAGCTCTGGGCTGCTGATTGTTGCCCTGAGAGTCCCATGTTGGTGGAGAAGCCTGCACTTGTGTCTGGAAAGCAGACACTTTGTAGTCAGGGTGTGGCTGGATGCTCTTTTTGGCAGAGTGGATTTCAGGCAGAGTTCCTTTGGGATTTAAAGGCCACATTACTATGATCACTTTAGGATATCTTGGTTTGCTGTCCTGAATCAGATTTGAAGTGGAGTGGACACACGGCATTTTGATCTTTAAATGTTAGGTAATTTTTTCCCCAGGGTTGGTTATCAGATGCGTAGGGCTCAGTGTATTGAACTTCAGGTGCATAGCTTTGTGCTTGACCAGTGACAAGGCTGGCTGAACTACAATGGGATAGGCTGCCTTGGAGAGCAGTGTGCACTCAAAGTACTCCGTGTGGACTGACTCCAAGTAAGTGCCTGTTTTTGTGATGCAGCCACCCTAATGTCAGACTGTGATATCCACCAATTAGCCTCAGGATGACATTCTCATTCCCCTTCTATGACAATACTCTGCATATTTGAAGAAAATCAGACTTTATCATCCTTCATATGACTTAACTAGTTTTGCTAACTGATGTCCATGAAGATAAACCTCTAATAGACTCAGTTCGAGGCTTCCTGAGACACTGGAGGTTGTGGCACTCCCATGTATGCTGAGCCCATGGCCTGTGGTCTACACATAGGAAACCTTATCTCAGAATCTACTTTTTCTTGGCTACGGTCTCCTGTCTCTAGAATGGGCCTTCTTGGACTAATTTTCCAACTCTCCTCAACTCAATGATTATGTCCTAATTATAAGGATTTGCTCAGACTCCATGTAAGCTCCCCAAACTTTGCTCTTTTCGTTTACCTTTGGTGTTTTTTAAATACTAATAACTGGGTTTCCCTGTCATACATCTTGACTATAGAGAATCTCAGCCTGCAAAGTTAGCCTTTTTCATGGTGGATTTACTTTTGGATAGACATATTGGGAATATTTTAATTTTGCTTTAGTTTAGATTACCATGTAGTGGAGAAAGGAAAACCAAATAGAGTTTATGGAGACATATGTAATTAAAATGCTTGCTAATATTAAAGTTTTTTCCAGAGTTGTGGATTTGAGTAGGCACAATTCTGGTAGCAGTATACAGTATACCAACACTCTCATGTTGGTACTGGCAATGTAAATACAGAAAAAAGCTTTATGAATAAGGAATTCACTGCACCATTAAGTGTAATGGGAAAAAATTGGATAGAAAACCATAGGGAAATGGCAAGAAACGGGGACACAAGTAGAACATTCTGGTGCCTTTATATGATTTCATGCTGTGTGATTTAAAGAAATGTTTATAAATTATAGGTAACAACAGGGAATATACGAGGCATTACATAATGGTCAAAAGCAGAATATAAAACTGTATAGATTATACAATTTTAACTAAATGTGCAAAATTTATGCAAAAAAGATTGAAAAGAAGTGTTCCAAAAGTTTTAAGTAGGCTTTTTTCTCTCGATGATGGGATTATGATTAGTTTTTATTCTTGTTTATATTTCTAAATATTCTGTGGCATATATTCTTTAATTAGGAGAAAAAATTTAATTATTAAAACTCTTCTTTCTTGCCACTGAACCTAGTCTTTACTGTACTGAGATCAATAGCAGGGTACAACAGATATCACAAACTAGATTTTGCTCACATGTATTCCCATAAAGTCCAGGAAAGATGGTTTGGAGTTAAATTAATAATAAATTCATTGTATACATGCACAGGTAATTTCCATGTCAATGCTAGGTGAATGTTCAGGATTTTACATATTAAATGTAGATTAAAATATAGTAACTGTTTCATGTATCTGGGATTGTATATTTTGTTATGCATTAACTTGAGTAATTTATATTCTCATTGTCAATTTTGCTTGCTTGTTCAGATTGTAGTTTGGTAACTTGCTTTTATTTATTTATTTTTTTATTGGCAGCTTGCTTTTTAAAAATCTATACTATATATTTTTGCAAAATTTTTAATTGCTTGTATGAATAGTCCCATTAATCGATCAATCCAACAGTTATTAAATATTGTCAAAATACTGCCAAAAAGGCTGAGAAGCAAATCATTCCTGCCACACCAGGACACTGGCACCCACTGACCTCAAAAAGGAACCTCTGAGATCACACCAGGAGCAAATTGCAGGTCACCTGTACGCAGCCTCTGCTGCCTGACATGTAACACTTATCTCCCCAATTATAAGTGTATCTACCATCTCTTGGTTGGCTAGTGCTAGGCCTCGCAGCAGACACTTGGATGTATTAGCTTAGTTCATCTCTCTGTAATTCTGAGAGAGAGATATTATTCTGCCCATTTTACAGAAGAGAAAACAGCCTCTAGCAGGTTGAATAATTTACCCCAGGTTAGGGACAAAACTGGAACTGGACCCCAAGAGCTTGTGTTTTTTTTTTCCATTCAACTTGCTTCTCTACACATGCCTCTTAATAGTGTTATTTAAATTAACATTATTCAAATCAAATCAAATATTTAGTAAATGAATAACTGTCTGACTTGAAGTGACAGCTTCTAATCAAAGTTTAATTTTCTTTGCAAAGTATTCCAAATATAATCATATTCACACACCATTGTGTGAAATATTATGTATAATAATAGTCACAAATTTTATTAGCTAGGTGCAACTGAGAAGTTAAAAAGTTTCAGCTCTATATGAGTGAAATTAATGAGTAATTAACTTAGTTCTTTGTTTTGGTTCACTAAAATTAGGGAGCAAATGTCTTTTTCTCTCTCTGTGTGCCTTCTCTTTATCTTTGTCTTTATAAATTGGTGAATTTGAGAAAATAACTTTACACTTTCTTTTAGCCCGAACATGCTATCATTTCTTTGGGTTTTCTCTAATGGCCCTGCTCAGTTTAGATAGGCTTTCTGTAGTGATTTATAGAAAAGGTTTAGTAGATGTATTCAGTTTTTCAGAGACTGAGAAAGATTGTTTTAAAGCAAATCTAAGATATTGTTACCATTTTATCTATTAATATGTCACTATATATAAGGATTTTCTTTTAAAAAATCCAAAATACCATCATCATAATACCACAATACCCACACTTAAAAATCAGTAATTCCTTAATATCAAATATCAAGTCAGTGTTCAGATTTTTCCAATTGTTTAATAAATGACTTTTTAATTATCTTTTTTTAACATTTTTTATTATAAAATATAACATATATTCAAAAAAGCAATTTTCAAAGTACATTGTACATGTAGATAGAGCCCTAGGTGTTCTTTAGGGTTAACAGGAATGGTTTTGTTTGGGATAATAAATGACTTTTTAAAATAATACTTTTATTGAGATATAATTTATATACCATGAAATTCACCCTTTTAAAGTGTACAGTTCTTTGGATTTTAGCATGTTCGCAAAGTTGTACAACCATCACCACTATCTAATTTTAGAACATTTTCTTCACCCAAAAAAATACCCCATATCCATTAGGAGTCAATACTCATGGCTCCCTCCCTCCAGTCCCTGACAGCTTCTAAAGTATTTTCTGTCGCTGTGGATTGGCCATATTGGACATTTCGTATAAATGGAGCTATGTAATGTGTGGTGTTTTGTCACTATTTTTCACTGCTTAGCATAATGTCTTCAAGGCCATCCATGTTGTAACATGAATCATACTCCGTTCCTTTTTTTTTCTTCAGAAATTACACTTTATTTTAGACAACCTGATAAAATTAAACTTTTCACATTCCCAACCCCCACTTCTTGCTTTTAATTCTCATCTTTTAGATGAATAAGGCTTGAGAGAGGGGAAGAAAAAATCATAAAGGGTAAACTTGTACAGTATTAAAAACAAGGTATTTCCATCAAAGCATAGCTAATCATTTTCCCAAACTGGCATTTTGCAGAACACTGTTCTAAAAATTGTTGATGGGGGTGAAAGGGCAGGATGGGGGGCTGGACTCTGAGACATCCATGTTCCAATAGTGAGGGAAATGTTAGATTAAGGTTAGTTTTTTTTAAGGTAAAAGGAATTCTCAGAGTCCTCTATATTCTAATGTGGGTTGGTCTCCGAGAGGAGAATGGGAATATGCAGCAATTCCCAAGCCTTCTGTGTACACAATGCAATATTCACGAAATGGATCAGAAATAATTGGAGTATGCTAGTCAGTGGAATTTTGGGGGGATAGAAGTTAGAAAACCTGTTCTCTTCACATTTTTCCTCTCATTCTCTTGCTAAAGCCAGCAATAAAGTGAGGCTTGCCAGAACACTAGTCAGAGTAAGAAAGCAAGTACAGGCTAGTCAAGATACAATGGAAAGAACCAGCTATCTCCTCACTTCACTGCCACTCTCTCATTTTTCTATCTTACTATCTGAGCTAAGTGAGATGTACACTTCATCTCTTAAGCAACCCAGTTGGGTGCTGCTTTTCTCCTTTAGTGTCAGGGTGGCTAATTCATTACTATTTGCCAAGTCAAAATCAGTGCTGCAGAGATAAGGTTGTGGGCAAGCAAAATTTGTCTAATAATTACTAAGATGCCCCAAAAGGCAGTGTTGCCAAAAGGCAACATACTTGAGGAGAGGAGAGGGCAGTTCTGAGAAATTATACAGAAACATTATCCAATCACTACTTTTCCAAGCAATGGTTAGATCTCCACCAGAAAAACTGAGAAAGCATTTATGTAACTCAGGTCTGGGTACTGGCCTTTTCTCTTGGTAGAAATGTGGCCAGACTTTCCTGAGCCTTCAGGATCTATCTACCTCAGTGCTTTAGTTTGTTCCTTCTCCTCTGGCTTGGCACAGTTCTGGCACTGATCTGAAACAGACTCCCTTCCTAAGGCAGCTTGACACACATCAAAGGGTTGTAAAACAACCTCGATGATTATTAACTATTAATGCTTACATTCAGCGCCATGTGATGATAAGGGTGAGGCAAAGGATAAGATTCAGATCTTAGATCTTTTTGAGCAGGACATGTTAGATGATGGCAGGAGAGAAGGATTAGTTGCAAACTGGTTCTGAGCTCAGACTCGGGCACAAAGGGAACTCTTTTCCATGTGGTTTAGAAGGGCTCCCTGAGTACTGGTACAAACTGCAAGGGCTTCACTCAAGGAAGTGGGTGATGTGGGGATCAAACCATTCTTCAAACTGTTGAAGCTTGTCTCCTTCTGTGGAGACAAGAACTGTTCCTTCAGGCAGTTCTGTGTATACACAATAGTCTCCCATAGGGAGACAATTTCCTTGCCTTGGCCGCTTCTGTAAAATCCAGACCTCTCCGAAATCACAGCCTCCACAGTGGAATCATTGAGGAATTTCACCATCACAAACTTCTTCAGTACCATCAGGTTTTTCTTGTAGGACTTGTGGATACCCTTTCCTGATTTGTACCCGCCAAGAAGATGCTGTAGTTGTGGTATCCGTCTGCCTTTATGGGGCCTGCCAATACTCTGTTTGCAGCAGGCAATCGTGAACAGATTTGGAGTAGGAAAACATTCAGTGTTTTCCTGCTCAAGTAACGGACATGAGAACTCTCTCCTGGACATCAGGGAATCCAAAAACCTTAATGTTGTCCCCAGTCTGGCTCAGATCAACCACGGGAGATGATGAGCATCTCTGGACCATTACCCTCAGAAATTGGCCTCCTTGGGAAGGTTCCATAGCATTGTAGTCTTCCTGCAATTTAGGATCCTTAGTGAGAATCTGATACGCTGTTGTTACTTGGAAATTCACATTCAAGAAAAAGCTGTTCTTCAACTTAAAGCTATTTAAAAAAAAAAGAAAAAGCTGTTCTCCACATTCTCTATCAGGACCTTCTCAGTCTCCAAAGATAAGACATAAATTCCAGGTACTTTCTTCTCAACCATTTTTTTAATAGCCCCCATGCTTAAGGGATTACAACAGCTGTCTCCCATCTCATGCCAAATCACCAGCGGAAGTAGCACCAGCGGCTCAAGATGCCTCAGTGCACAGGCAGCTTAGGACACAGGCAGGAGAACCATAGCCAAGAGCTTCAGGGACCTGGCCAACACCATCCATTCCTTTTTATTGCCAGATAGTTTTCTGTTATATGGATAAATGACATTTTGTTCACCCATCCATCAGTTGATGGATAGTTGGATTGTTAATAAGTGACTTTTTGCAATCAGTTCGTTAATGTTATATGTATTTATGTATATATATTTTATTAATATATATTAGTATATGTATTTATTTAATATATACTTCCATTTTATTGAGTTTTTAAAGTTGTGGGATTCTTATACTACTAAATGCATAGTGAGAATGCAAATAATAAACACTGTACAATCAACCTATCAGACAATATATTAAACCAGCCTATCAGACAATATGTTAAAACTTAATCAGATGCATTTTGTTAATTTCAAAATCTTTTTAAAATGAAATGAGTTAGAATTTTAAATTGGCTGTAGATCTTCAGATTTTTGGCATAGTCATTAAATAAAGTTTCCCCATAGCTGTCAGCATTAACCTGAGTTCACCTGACATCAGTAATGTAGCCTGCGACAAGACTTTATTGGCAAAGATGCATACTTCTTAGGGCAAATACATGTTTCAAAGTTCAAGAAAGTATACAATAATTACTTTTCTAACTTTTTTGTTCTCATATGAAATCTTTAGTTTATCTAAGGCCCCTTTGTTTCTTTTATGAGCATCTAACCTCTCCTTGCCTTAATACATACCCAAGTTAACCTACTTCATCATTGAAAGGTAGGTGTTCACCAACTTAATGCCAGGTAGTTGTTGGCAGGGACTGTCTAGAAACCATGTCTGTGACCCTGCTACTCGAACACAGTGTTGAGACAAAACTCCTTTAAAGAGTAAAGGACGTAGTACTTACACATCAAAATGGCTTATCCCCCCATTTGCTTCACTCTTACCAGTAGCAAGTTCACAACTCCTGAAATCTGGCATAGACGTTTACTATAGAGAAATGTGTACACTGCATCAGGGGGTCACATAACACTCTGCATTGTATCCATTGGACCATAATGAACCAACCAGGAGATGACCAGAATTTGAAGATGGGATGAAACCGTCATGCTACTGAAAATAATTGGGCAGCTTTTTCATGATCCTTTTCAGAACTAACAATCACTGGACAGTGTAATATTTAGCTATGAAACAAGGCTATTTCACCTGTCTTTTGCCCTGACCACTGAACAGCATAAAGACAAATCAAATAATTGATTTATTGATATGTCTCAAGTCTTTTATTATTAAAACAGTTTCCTCTCCCTCTTCTTTTTCTTGCCATTTATTTTTTAAGAAACTGAGCCATTTGTCCTGTAGAATTTCCCATATTTGGCATTTGGCTGAGTGCATCCCTGTGAAATTGTTGAACTTGTTCCTTTAAATTTCCTGTAAACAGACAGCTTCAGCAGAATGAGGTAGTTTTTTTTTTTTAATTAATTAATTATTTTAAATACCAAAGAACACCAAACGCAAACATTCTTATTTTGATCATTCCATTCTACATATATAATCAGTAATTCACAGTATCATCACATAGTTGTATATTCATCATCATGATCATTTCTTGGAACATTTGCATCTATTTAGAAAAAGAAATAAAAAGAAAACAGAAAAAAATTCATACATACCAACCCCCCACCCCTCCCCCTCACCAATCACCAGCATTTCACTCTAAATTTATTTTAACATTTGTTCCTCCTATTATTTATTTATTTTTAATCCTTATGTTTTACTCATCTGTTGACAAGGTAGATAAAAGGAGCATCAGACACAAGGTTTTCATAATCACACAGTCACATTGTGAAAGCTATATCATTATACAATCATCTTCAAGAAACATGGCTACTGGAACACAGCTCTACATTTTCAGGCAGTTTTTTTTTAAAAAAGAATACTTCATAGGGTGTTGAGAAACTGGGGCACTTATGCACTGCTGGTGGGAATGTATAATGGTGCAGCCACCATGGAAGACTGTTCGGCGGTTCCTTAGGAAACTAAATAACAAATTGCCGTATGACCCCACCGTAGCCCTACGTGGTATACACCCAGAAGAGCTGAAAGCAACGACATGAGCAGACATTTGCACACCGATGCTCATAGCAGCATTATGCACAATCACCAAAGGATGGAAACAAACCAAATGCCTATCAACAGACGAGTGGATCAACAAAATGTGGTATATATATATATACGATGGAATATTATACAGCGGTAAGACAAAATGACGTCCTGAAGCACATGAAAAGATTGGATGAGCCTTGAGGACATAATGCTGAGTGAAACTAGCCAGACACAAAAGGATAGATACTGTATGATTCCACTTTTATGACCATCATAAAGGTATAATCAGAGGCTTATATTGCAGAATATAGGGGACTTAGAGATACATAGAAGCTAGTGATGGGTGAACCATTAGCTAAGGAGGTTGAACTCTAATGTAAGGGGAATAGATAGGCATGAAGGTGGTTCTCTAGTAGGTCTATAAGTAGTATTACCATATTGAAGATGAACAAGATTAAAAGGGGTTATATAGACCTGTGTGCCCCACTGATTAATGCTAGAAATATGAATTAGTTCTTGCAAGAATTACTTCGAAGACAATGATTCTTGTACAAAGAGTGTTTAAGTGCAGGGTACAGGGGAAAA